>LTDK01000183.1:0-107715 GCA_001642415.1 Nematocida ironsii
TTAAAGTGTCTGCTTACGTATGGACTGGCCTGTAAGTATATTATTTAAACACTTTTTCTTTTACATTTTCTGATTTTATTCCATCACAAGTCTCATACGCTTTATCCTAAGCTTGGGTGTGAGCAGCGGCATGGATGATGTGTCGCGCAGTGAATAGTTCATTCTTCGAAGTGCATAGTATACAGCATTCAAGCACACAGCCTTTCCTGTTTTTTCCTGAAGAAGGCGGGCTAGTTCCGGCAGCGAAAGAGAAGAGTCATTCATTAGCTTCTCCTTTAGAAAAAGCTGGTCTGATTTAGACAGGTGTTTCTGCCGGCCAGATCCTTCCTTCCTAACTACAGTGCCGCATTTAAGATATCTGCTCACTACCCTCTTCACAGTGGAGTATACAGCAGGAAGTGTTCTTGCTATCTCTATCCGCGACTTTCCTGCTTTAAACAGCGCGATTATCTGATGTCTTCTAGCCTCTTCGGAGTATACGTGTTTTTTATTGCACGCAGTCTGTTTTTTCTCTCTTTTTAACACCATGACACTCTAAATTTTTATTATAGATAAAGGCAAAGCGCCATTTTGATTTTATGAATACAAGATTCTTACACTATTGGCTAGCCAAGAATATGCCATTTAAGAGCCAAGAAACTAAAAAATTCAATAATATACTAGAATATACCCGGGATGTGCCAGAATATAATAATGCACTCAAATACAATAATGCTCTACATTGCACACCAATGTACTTCCCGTTTCTATAAATATTCAGTATTAATGCATATGCTAGAGGATATTTATACTGCCAAATTTTATGGCATAGTATAAGAAGAGCATAGAAGTTTTATATAAGCATAAATTGACAAGTACTGTGCAATGTAGATGCAAATTAGTTATACTTTAAGAGAATCTGAAATTGCCTTTCGGACTGTTAAATTCCAAAATAGATAATTCTACCTTAAATATTGACAATACATAAACAGCCCAAATACAAAATAATATTAATTAAAACCCAGCTAGATATTTCTGCAAGCCCGGCATAGTGCTTAAATCTGGATTTTACATAAAGAAAACTAGCAAAATGTGCAAAACTAAGAAATATACAAAATTTTCTTTCTGGTTAGTACATCCACTAGCTATTCTTGAATGATATCACCGGCTAGTTGAACTGCCTATATGTACTTGGTTTCCGTTATAAATAATACTTTTTAGCTAGAATTTATAAAATTTGCTAGTAAGTAAATATTTTCATTTTTATTTTATCCCTGCATGAAGATAAATCCAAATACAGTACAGCCAATAGAAGGTAAACCATATGGAAACGGCACCATCTTCGGAAAGGAGAGAGGGCACAGCACCACCAAAATTATTTCTAGATCAGAGCACAAGAGAATCATTAAACAAAACCCATCCGAGTTTGCCAAAATAGCCATGGAAAAGTCAGCACTGGCTAGAAACATAGCAAAGGAGATCTGCGGACTGGCCCCATACGAAAAGAAGGCCATAGACTTTGGAAGAAGAGGAGAAGAAAAGAAGATGAGAAAATTCTTAAAGAAGAGACTGGGAAGCTTAAAGAGTGCCAAGATCAGACAAGAGAGATTATTATCTGAAATGAGACATATGAATTAATAAAGAGACTCTAATCTAACGACTATTTAGCATTCTGTGGTAGAAATGCCATCTGAATATGCGCTGTTAACAAAAAAGCTTCTTATATGTTTTATTTAAAGCAAATGTATTAATTACAAGAAAAAGTGTACATGACCGGTAATTCAATGCCATCAAGCAGTATCTTGGAAGGATGAAAGTGAATTGGTGTAAGCCTCTGTAATGATTGTGTAAACGGTTTTAGCAAGAGAAGAAACATCGCTCAGTTGGAATGCATTGTGGAACACAAATAAAACTGAGGGATTGGGATATTCTGAGAGCCGAGCATAAATACCTTCATTCATTAGACCGATGTGAATCTCTGAAAAAACAGTTGATGGGTCTGGGTGGTCATCTTGCAGAATTATTCTAGCAATTGGTGTAAATTGGTCTGTTTTTGCTCTAAATGGAATTGTTTTGGCAAGCCGGTTGAACTCAGACTGAAATCTTTTAGCAGCATCTTGATTAATTAGAGAGTTTTTCTCTCGAAGCACGTTTGAAACAAACTTTGGGGATTTGATGGTTTTCTTGGCTGGATAGTCAATAGCAGGCGTGTACTGGGACTCTTCTGATGATGATTCAGACTCAGACTGCGTTACAAAGCCAATCTGAGACTCTTCCCACTCAATCACAGAGGTCATGTTAAGAAGGGCAGCCTGCGACAAATACGCGGGCAATGAGGCAGAGAAGCAATAGGCCAAACTGCTAAGCCTTTGTAGATCCGATGCCTCTTTCGAGCCAACGCAGAATCCTCCAGCCGATCCAAACCCAGTTGAGAGAGAGCCAATTCGTAAATCAACTTGTAGTGGATTTGCACCAAAGAACCCAACAGCTCCAGTGCTTCCCAGCATGGGCAAACTAACTGACTCATCCAGAATCAAAAATGCCTTGTGGTGTGAGCGTGCCTTGACTATAGCAGCAATATCAGCAGTTTCTCCAGTCTCTTCAAAGACCCCTTCAGTAATTATGAACTTCTTATTCTTGAGAGAGCCCTCCATAGCCAGCTTAAGATTCAAGTCAGAGGTGGAGGAGTAAGAAATTGCTTTGGCCTTGGATGAATAAATACCCCGCCTTATACTAATAGATGATCTGTGGTCATATAAAATCACGTCATCTCTTTTGCAAAAGCACTTTATAACACTTGCTATTGCGAGCAAAGAGTGCGCATACAGCACAGCTCCCTCCACGCCCAACGACTCGGCCAGCATCTTTTCCAGCTCCAAATGAATATCAATAGTACCATAGAAGCCTCTTGGCCCACAGGTTCCTACGCCATATTCTTCAATGATATCTGAGAGCACCCTTAGCTTTTCCTTTTTTTGCTGTGCTGTTTCAATTGGCAAAGGATTATCCTCTGGCACTTCAACAGTGCTGCTGAAAAGAAATGGATTAAAGGTAGACAGAATATACTTAGGGTCCTTGCACTTCTCTGGCACATTGATGTCTTCAGACATGCCTAACTCCTTTGGCTCCCATTCATCAATCAACTGCTCTGCCTCTTCTGGCGAAAGAATAATATCATTTGACGATTTCTTTCGATTAAATGCATATCTTAGCACTATTCCAAGCAGCAATATTTCTATTAATATTCGAACAGGACTGCTCTGGTACGGATCTTTAATCATCTTCCACACATCCTGAATAAACATAAATGCAGATGTAAACAAATACAAATTATACATTTCTTAAATAGAATGGCCCATTCTGTCTCTGGTTAAAGAATGCCACGCACCATCTAAAAACAATACAACAAACTCATCATAGAATCCTACTGCACAGGTTACCAGTGCTCTGTATTAAAGAAATAGGCAACAGCCACCTAGTCCACGTCAGACCAGACCAACTGCATACAGCAGACCAGATTCTAGACTGGGTGTAATTATTAGGCATTAATGTATGCTACTCCTTTTTGTTTATTTTTATTCTGGTTATATAAAGATCCTTTTTATATTGAATGTTCAAGTTATTAGTAAAAAGATTAATAGATGTGTGGTAAACAAAAATAGCAAAAACAGTTACAACGAGCATGTGTTAGTACAACCCAGTGATTGTAACTATAGTTTAGCAAAGTAAATAATATCTGATAAAATCATATCCTGACAAGAAAAATAGGCCTATGCAGGTGAAATTATTGCACTGGAAGGTTGCTATAGAACAGCACAGCATATTAACAGCAGTTAATAGTGTAATCTTAGTTTATTTCGAATTCTTACAGATAATAGTAAAAAGACTTTTCTCTATAGTTCATTTCAGATGGATCTATAAAGTAAAGATCCTCTTGCTGCATATCTGTAAGAGAAGATGGCTCTTCTTTAGACTGTTCATAGTTCTTTTTTGTCTTGTAAGACTCAACAGCTTTTCTGAGTATTGTCACTTTATCAGTGGCCTTTACTGCATTCCAAAAGGCGGTGTTGTCTACGTTTAAAAAAGCCAGCTTTACTGCTAAGACATTATCCTCATTCATGTTCTCCCACTTACCAAGCCCAAATGACTGGTCATCAAACTCACCGCTGAAAACAGAGTATTTTAACTTGAAGTCACTGTCAATCTTGTCATAGTCAATTGTTTCTATGTCTATTCTGACCTTGCATCGCTTAGAAATACCTTTTTGTGTCCATGTGATACTAACTGCGCTAGGTGAGTTGACTGTGCTATTCTCTGGCTGTCTTTTTCTGAGAGTTCCTTCATTCATTTTTTTCATGCGAACAACTCTTCTTGAGCTAGTTGATCTGTGTAAGTTTCTGAATGAGTCAACTGCCCTCTGAACAATGCCCTTCTTTCCATAAAGAAGAGTAGGATTCAGGGCAGTAAGCTTCCATGCAAGTTTGTTGACCTCAGTTTCATACTCCCATCTGTTTCCTAAATACCTTTCCTGCTGCACATTTGCCCGTGGGTAAACACTGTTGTCCATTTTAAATTTTTCGGTCATTTTGTCAATGTCTACGTTTTCTATGTCATATTTTATAGAAAACTCCACTTCTTCTATTCCAGTGTCTCCCTTGCCTTCTTCTGACATTTTAGTTGGATATTTAAAACACAGCCGGTTTTCTCCGCCTACCATCTTTATATGCGGCTGTGATGCCGGCCTATTCACTATTCTCCTGGTTGAGGCTCTTTTTTCTTTTTTGCTGCTTTTTAAGTCTTTGCTGTCTTCTTCTCTATCTTCATACAGAAGTCCATAATTTGTCTCTTCACTAGACAGCTCATCGTCCTGGCTGTCCAGAATTCCATTCTTTGAGTTATAATCATATTGTGAAAGTGATCTTACCTCCCATTCCTTATTTAGTATCTTCTTTTGTCGTCCCATCCCCTGTAGTATAACCCCTGCGTATCCAAAATAAAAAATTTAAAAACGTTAAAACCGCAAGTTCTTTCTAAAATAAATTCTGCCGGTTTCTATTATAAATAAATCACAGTTAATCACTATAAAAAGATTTAATTATTCATCACACATATAAAATAACATCTTTTGACGCTCCCACTAAAACACACTGTATTTCTGTAAATCATTTATATTTACATATTAATTATATAATTATGATATAGAATAAATGAAATTCGCTTATCTTACTAATCCAGAACATCTGCGGATACTTTGTGCAATTTTGCGTATATATACTTTGTTATGTGCACTTCTCTCATTGCATTAATATAAAATGATACAGCCCAAAATATTTTGACATCCTCTTTATATTCTCTTAGGCAATTCTAGACTCTGCAGTGAAAGTATTCCCTTGCACTTTGTTCAGTAAGATATACAATCGTGTAAGCAGAGCTATTCTAGTCTGATGTGGGCGCCACTGTATTTTTTCATGATTTATGATACATTACATCATGCTTGTGCCATATTATCATCCAAATTCTAATTTACTAGAAAGTATTAGCCACCCGAGTTTAAATGATTCTTGCGGGCATCTAAGTATAAAACAGCCTATTGCAATGACAATACACGCCTAAAATAATATTTACATATTATTCTGTTTTTGTTTGTATTGACACCATAGACCAATTACATTTCATTACAATATACACCAACAATATATAACCAAAAATTACAAACAGAATATGGAGTCAAGTGAGCCAGCAGTAACCTCAACACATAAAGTAGAAGAGACACAGTCAGTTGTAAGACAAATATCCATTATAATAGTGCATAACTACGTTGAAAGAACTATTTCAGTGAATGTATCTGAAGGAATACTTGAAGAGATTAAAGGAAAAGCAAAGGAATTGTTTGGGCTCTCTTGCATTCGGCTAGAGATAGATAAAAAACTGATTACATCTGCAGATCAGATATTTAAGTGCACCAACCCCAAAATAACAATAGCAGGGATTAAGAATAAGTGTGCTCTGTCCATATGCAGAAACAGAGTTAACTCTTCAAGTGACTTAGAGTGTAAGTTCTGCTCAAAATCATTCTGTATTAAACACTCCATCCCAGAAGGGCACTCGTGTGAGAACATCTCAGACTGTAAAGATGTAGCAATTAAGAATAATATTAGGAATTTACTGCATGACCGATACAAAGAGTAAATGACCTCTTAAGCAAGACTTTTTTTTCTTTCTATGAAAAATTGGAAAGTAGTCAAGCCGCAGAATAAACTAGCACAAGAGAACAACAAACAGCCACAGGATCAAAAGAAGTCTCTCTTAAGAAACAAGAAAGCAAAGAAGAGCCGCTTTACAGGAGTTGGTGCATTTGTAGCAATAGTTGCTGTTATATACGCCTTTGTATCACTGGGTATTTTCAGAAAAATAGGCGAAAAATTGTCTTCTATGCCAGCTATGCAACCAATTCTTACAAATGAATATTTTGTTCTTCTGAAAAGACTTTTACAGCTAGCTATGCTTAGAGTAGAGTTATTGTTGATAAAAGGCCTTGAGGTATCAAAGTGCATTTTGTGTAGAATTTGCACTGGCGCAAGCATTATAGCAGAAAAAGTCCCAGGATATGAGAAAGCCAAAGGATTCTTAAGAACCTGTGAACTCTGCAAATGCGGCAAGGATCTTCTTATAAAAATAGAAACCACTGGAAAGAAGTTGTTGAATTCTTTGTGTGATAAAATTAGGAGAATACAAGCAAATTAAGTGAATTCGGTTATTGAATAAATATAAGTTTATCATAATTTGAACTGATCGTCTAATAGTTTTTATATGCGATACTTGGCAGTTAAATATTTAGTTTATTGTCTATTGTAAAAGTAATGCTTCTTCGTTTGATAGGATACTTAAAGGAATGAATAAACAGGTAGTAGGTTTGTCTTTGTCCGTTTTAACATCAAATCTGCTATTTATGTATAAAAGCGGCACATTTGAATCAGAACACAATGCTGGAATGTGGCTGACTAAGTCAAAAGGCGCAACATCAGCTGCCAATACAACTATGCCATCATCCTTCTTTAATAGGGACTTTTGTACGGCTTTAATCCCTCTTTTACACTCTGGCCTTTTCATTATATTTGGTAGAGCACCCATTGCTTCTGCAGAAAGAATTGTTCTACTAATTGGCGCCGGCATAAAATAATTTTTTATGTTTTCGTGTTATAACAGTTAATGTTAATCTTTAAATATTTACTAAAACTAGCAGAAGTTATTATTTGCTCTGGCTCGATAGTGAATGCTTTTATTTAGCAATACCTCAAGAACATTACATTAATATAACCCTAAATTGCAAAAACATACAGTCTGAAATTATAATAAGAAAAGAAGAGAGAATATTGTAAGTAAGGAGATGTTAAAAAATCTGGAATATGGGCCAGTTCAGAGAAGGCATTAAATGCTATTGTTATACTGCTATAAAGAGACTATTCTAGCATGAATTATTGTATTCAATTAAGACCAGAAGCATTAGATAGCAGAGCAGCGTGTATTGCCTATAGGACAAAACTTTTCCCGAATATACAAATAAACTTACTCCTACAAACATACAGGTAATTTATAACGTAATAATAGTTTATTATCTAGTGTGCTATTTTGAATATAAGAAGAAACAGAATAACAAATAGAATAACGATGCCCAGAAGAGTTGTGGTTTTTTTCGCCTTGAAAAGTCTTATTTTTCTTTTTGTTGTTTTGTTAATTAGCTTGTGTGCTGTGCCTGTCTGCACATTTGCATAATTAACCCCCATATGAATTTTATCCATTTCGCATGTATCATTTCTTATAATGGCCGAGAAGTCATCTGCTAGGTCTTTTAGATCTGTCATCCCCTCTAAGAGTATTTCTAATGAAGTTCTTCTTTTTTCTGCTAAAAGAAGTGCCTCCTTTGCTGTTTTATTTCCTAGGGTGAATGCAGACTGAAGAATCAATTTTCCTTTCTCTTTTTCTTCTAAGTGATTCAGTTCTGTGTCTGTTGCATCTGGATTAGCAATTAAGTATTGCTCCTTTAGCCTTTCTTTTTGGTTGGTGGCAAAGCCTCCCTGGACCCTGCCAAAGTCCTGTATAACTAGGCTAAGCCTTCTCAAAAGATTCTGCATAAAACTGTTTCTAGTGGCAAAACTTCTATCAAAGCCATACCTGTCTAAGTGCCTGTTGTTTTCTTCTTTCATTTTGTTTAAGTCCTGCTTTATTGCGCTTGTTCTTTTTTTAAAGTCCTTGTACAGATTCTCCATTGCCTCGCATATTTGGTGTAGCTTTTCTTCTTCTGTATGCCTGGCTTTTTTCTTGAGAGCATCTGCGATTGACACGCACTCTACAAGAGCAGAAATTGTTTCATTTGTTGTTTTTGCTTTATTTAGAAAGTCTAGCAGCTCCGACATACTACAAGAATTAACTCCTTTCTTGTACACATAAAATAGCCAATTACTAGCAAACACCTCCTAACCAATTAAATTCTATTTTTTTGCAGATGATTTGACCACAGCTTTTGCCCTATCATACAGCCTTATTGGCATCCAATCATTCTTTTTATTTGCATATGGCAGTTTATTCTACAATAATATACCAACCGTGTAGAATTACATAGACAAAATAAGATAAAATTGTAATTGTGCCTGCAGTTGCTATATTCAGTATGTTAAGCAGAATATTTCTGCTAAATAACTGCATTGTACTATACATAGACCTGTAAAAGGCGGTTGTAAGCATTCCCAAATATATAAGTAGTATGAACTTGACAGAATCCCGTGCTGCGTGTGATTTATGTAGGGATATAGTCATCTCCTTCCAGGAAAACTTAAGGATCATATCTAGCTGGATGAAGAGTATCATAGTAATTCCTGCACATAAAATACTATTGTACTCCTCAGGCACTCGATTTGTTGTTAGTATTTCAATGTACATCAACAGAAGTGAAATAAGTGTAAGAACTATTGGTATAGCTCCCTTTGGTGGAAGCATAATTATCTGGAATACCAGCCCAGCAAGAGGAATGGTTTTTGCAATATATATATTAATCCCCAGAATTGGCTCTATTAGCTTTGAAATAACTATAGAGAAAACGTATGCAGAGCAAAAAATAACCCGAGTTTTAAAAACTATTCCAAATATAAATAATCCAGCAATCATCTTGTCTATGTGTATGTTTGTGCCTGCTATACTATACACTGAAGATTTTTGATGCACTGCAACTTCAGTGAATGACATGCTTTTGCTACTCTGCTTTGCTGTCATTGTATTTAAAGCCAGCTGCATGCCTTAATATAGATAAGAGTCTGCGTGTTTTGATTTTATTTATATTTATTGCTTAAAACACGCACTGATAAGCATGTCTATTTTCTTTTTTCCTGTGCCAGAATTCTGGCTGCTATTTTTAAACAGTCCATATAGTGTGGTATATATGAAATGGCTCCCTTTCAATACATTTGCTAAGAAATAAACTGGCCATATAGAAAACATGAAAGAGAGAAGCTCTACAACTGAAATAACTGCAGAGAAAGACGCCTTTGAATAAATAGCCATAAGCTGATTGCTCGGCGCAGACTGTGCCCGTTTTACCTTCCAAATATTTACCCACTGCTCTAGCTTACAGAATGCCTCCATGGCAAGATATGCGCTTTCAGTGACACGAGCTGCTCGAGAGTATCCAGATACAAGAATAACAGAGGAAGACAGCACGCTCCCCACCGATGTAAGTGCTCTAGGCAGATCCATTCCAGAGTACGTCCACTGCTCTTTCACATCCTGGATGGTTAAAAAGATCCTTGCTGAATGGATATTCATAAGCGCGGCAGGAGACTGAACTCCTAGTGACATTCCCATGCCAAATACTCCCGTGCTTACTGCATATCTTAAGAATTCTGTGCTTAGTTTCTCTTTTGTGTTTGGCATATGACGTATGTGAAAATTACTTTTTCATTTAGACTATATTTGGCCGATTCGGGCCCAGAGTATAGAAATTACTAGTTATGGTTTGGGTTATTTCCAGATGGTAGCTCAGATTAAGAGAAAAAGAAATTAATGTATCAAATACAACAACAAATCCTTAAATAGAAGAGTATATAATATTTTTAGGGTGTATAGAGAAAGCTATTAGAAATAAAGGTAAATATTGTTTATTTTGTGCAGGATTGCATATTTAGTAAATAGTCTGTGCAATGCTTATTAGTGAATGCAAATAATCTTTTCTAGTTGGTGTAGTAAATTTCGGGTTCTGAACAGCCGTTGAAGAGCTGCAAATTTTTACAAAATTATAGAATGAGTGAAAGCGCCAAGGAAATAAGCATTCAGCGTAAAACAAAGAAACTAGCCACAAACAGGCTGGCAGCGCTCAAAAAAGTTAAGTATGACGAGAGAAAATACCAGACCCCTATAATTACCCGATCTTATGGGGTTGAACCCGCGCCTCCCATGGTTGTTGTATTTGGACCTCCCTCTTCGGGAAAGACTCTTTTCATGAACTCAATTGTTCGGTGCTATACAAAGCAGAAAATACAAAAAATTAATGGAATTGTCACTTTAATGGCTGCTAAGTCAAAAAGACTGAGCTTTTATGAGTGCCCAGCAGATCTTCCTACAATGGCAGACACCTCTAAAGTGGCTGATCTGGTGATATTAATTATTGATGCTGTGGTTGGCCTGGAAATAGAAACATTTGAAATGCTTAATCTGCTAAGGACGCATGGGTTTCCTAAAATCATGTGTGTTGTTACAAAGGTGGATATGATAGAAGGCGGCGTGTCAAAGCAGAGATCTGTTGTTAAAAAGATGAAAAAGCGTCTGTGGACTGAAGTTTGTAATGGAATAAAGGTCATTCCAATGTCCAAGGTTGTTGGAGGTCGATATTTGGACCGGGATATTATCAAGGCATCTCGGTATATAACACAAATGAAATATAGGCCTTTTATGTGGCGATCTACACACCCATATATTGTGGCAGACCAATTATTAGAGGAAGAAAACAAAGGAGACCTAAATATAAGTGTTCCTAGCGGCATGAAGCTATTCTCGCTCACTGGGTATGTGCGGGGAGGAATTGCTCTAAAAAAGAGCGCTGTCTTCCATCTTCCTGGAATCGGCGACTATTCAGCAGAAAGCATAACTGTTGTAAACGATCCATGTCCTTTAACAAATGAGCAAAAGAAAAAGCTAAGCGAAAGAAAAAAGCCATTATACGCGCCCACCAGTGATATTAGGGGAATGCTTGTAGAGCAAGATGCAGTGTATTTGGACATAAAGCAGCCAAAGGGCGATCAGCCGGCTCCTGTGTATACGAATGAGGTGGCAGAAAAGCCTTTCTCTCTCTTTGCAGAGCCAGACAAAAAACTTATGCTTGAGTCAGAAGTTCAAGAAGCTTCTCCAGATATGGCTATAAACAAGAGTCTTCCCAATGCATCAGAAGAGCTGGAGAATATTAGTCCAGAAGATGTAGTGCCAGATAATTGCATGACAGACAGTGAAGACTCGCTAGAAGAAGAGATTCGCCAGAATAACACACAGCAAGCCAGCACACCTTCTTCCGATGTATTCTCAATTGAACATATTTCTGATACAGAAAGTGATGAAATGACTGAAGAGGCTGTGAAAATGATGTTTAAAACCAAACAGGAGGTAGAAGAAGATTATATTGAACGTTTTAATGACAAGTATATTGAAGAGGTAAAAGATAAAAGAGATATATTTACTCAAGAAAAAGAAAAGATAAAAGATGCAGAGCTTGCAACGCAAGGCCTATTAGACAGGCACTCCGCAGAGTCAAAAGAGCATCTGGAGGGAATTGCTCCTGGCAGGTATGTAAAGCTTATGATTGTGCTTCCAATGGCTGTTTCTAATATGTATACTCCAGAGAATATATTTATTCTGGGAGCAAACAAGGAGGAAGAACTTTCCATGACATTTATCCAGGGAAGAGTCAAAAGGCACAAGTGGTTTAAAAAGACGTTAAAAACAAAAGAAGCCCACTACATCTCCATGGGCTGGAGAAGATTCCAGACCACACCTATCTTTTCTTTGAAAGATGCAATTAGGAATCGAATACTAAAGTATATACCTGACAGCATGACATGCAATGTAACCTTCTATGCGCCAACGCATCCCCCCGGTACTAGCTTTACCATCCTTAGGAAATTTAACAAAGACAAAAACTTTAGAATTGCTGCCAATGGAGTGCAGTGTGAGATTGGTGGGCATCCTCGTATTATGAAAAAGCTAAAACTTATTGGGTACCCGTCTGAAATAAAAGGACACACTGTCTTTGTGAAGGATATGTTCCATACACAAGAAGAAGCTGCACGGTATGAAGGTGCTATGCTGAAAACAGTAAGCGGCCTGCGTGGGCAAATAAAGAAGGCGGGGAAAAATGGAGTGTTCAGAGCATCGTTTGAAGGGGTTATCAAAATGAGTGAAATTATATTCCTTCCGTGCTTCTTCCCAATCACACCCTCAAAGGTATACCTAAATGCAGAAAACTTTGCAGATGCAGGAGAAATAAAGCTTCTGAAGGAGATAAGAGATGCAAAGGGAATACAGCTAGAAGCCAAATCAGACAGCGTGTATAGAGAGATTGAAGAGCCGAAAGCAAATCGAATAGCTCCAATTCCAAAATCTGTGCTGTCTAAGGCCCCTCTTTCTATGCTTAAAAAGGATGAAGAGAAGGAGGAAATGGTGGGATCAGAAGAAACTATCCACAAGCTCAAACTTCTACGAACACTCTCTTTTAAGGTTGAAAAAATGAAGGAAGAGAAGCAAAAGGCAAGAGAGGATAGAATCAATGAAATCATAAAGAGCCGAGAAGAAAAGAGAAAGGTATACACAACCAAAATGAAAACAGAAGCAATGATCAACCGAACTATGCCAAATAAAAAGCATAAAACCAGCAAAACAAAAGATAAAAGACAGAAAAAATCGCCAAAGTAGACACAACATGAAGTATTATTAACCAAAGAGTAACTAATAAATGATTTACATCTATATATCCTGACTACCATTAAATGTTTTTGCTTCTTATAGTTAAGAACACTGTATGTTTCAATTTAGCTATATTTATTCTATTTTTATTTTAAAATTTGAGTGTGTACACTTTAAAAATATACTAAAATCCAGAACATCCAATTTTTATAGCTGCATAATATCTGATTATTATTTAAATTATTGGGCATATACATAAATACAGGAGAATTCTATTTACCTCGAAAGAAACAAGAAATTAGTGGAGAGTTTAATACAATCCAAAGCAAAGTAGAACATACATAACAACAAATTATTTAGAAATAGAACTGTCTTTATTTATAACTTGGTATGTGCTGCAGCATCCGAAGAGGTTTCCTTTAATTTGCGAATATATTCCAAAGTCTTTTCGATTTCCACTTGTATTTCCTCTTCCTTCTCTTGGTCTTCTTTTAAATAGCTGTGAATCTTTTTAATATTTTCTTTGCATATGTCATTGTCAACATCACTGTTTAGATCTGCCACTCTTGAGTTGTAGGCCGTGTCTATCTGCGGGTAAAAAGTGCCTAACAAGTGGGTGTTGTTCCGAGATTTTTGGTTTATGCTCTCTTCGAATCCCTTTATTTTCTTTATTTCATCTTCATCTATGCTTAAATCGCCATCGCTCTGCTCTAGCTCATTTTCATATATTTTTGTTATGTCTAGCTCACTTATACTCTCCTGGTCATTTATGGACAGGTCTTTGAACATCTCGTCGTCCTTTCCTCCATAGTCTATTAGTCGAATGTTGTCAATTCCTAGTTCGTCCTGATCACTTAATATAGAGTTAATGCCATCAGGAATAACCTTTTCGTTCTTAAATTCCCCTTTGCTCTTTTCCCGCTGCGCCATTTTAAAAAACTTGCAGCACACCCATTCACATATAGCCCAAAATTCAATTTCTGCGTATACACTCAAATTCACGTCTTTCCCCTGAATAGAACGGAGAAAAGATCACTTCCTTGTTGTGCTTCTTCTCAAATGAAGAATTTAATCCAATCGCCCATATCACATTTCTATTGGTTTGTGTCCCTTTCCCTGTATATAGGGAAAGAGGCCTGGTGATTTATGGCAGAAAGTGCAGCAGTAGCAGAGACAGGAACAGTATTGGAAAAACCAAACACTAATCCACCACTAAAGAATGAAGCTCCGCCTAAACCAAACAAACCAGAGCAATCTTTGGACAAAAAGGGCGAAGACCAGATTAAGCCTAGCAATGAAGAAAAAAAGGATGTGGATGTGCTCAACCCAGCCAAGGGGATGGGAAGAAAGCATATAAAATTGGGTGAGTCAGTATACTACATAGTAAGTGTAGATGAAGTGAACAGGTACATGGACCTCAAACAGGACTATAAATCAGATGCAATGAAAGCATTCATAGTATATATGCATGAAGAGTTTGTATCTGACCTAAAAACACTAAGAAAGAAAAGAAGTATAAAAACCGCAGCATGCCTTTTAGGTGTTCTGTTTGTGCTTATAATTCTGGCTCTTATTGGTGTTATGGTATTTGCTAAGCATTAGATTGCATTATCGTAATAAATCTGCATAAACTTACTCTTTTTTTACTGTTAAGCCTTCTTCTATTTAAAATTTTGTTTGCACTCTTTTAGTCCTTTTATGTTTTATTAGTTTATTAATCCAAAATTTGCAGCTAGCCTATTTCTGCTCCGCCCAAAATATTTTTGCAGCAACATTTAGTAGCAGAAGATGTAAATATTTTTATTACTAGAAGAGAGATGGCGGACAGAGCAGAGGAAATAGACCAATTTATAAATAGAATGTATGGCGTGGAGAGGGAAAAGCCAATTGAGAATCTAATACATTCGCTGGACACTCTTCCAATTGCTCTCAATATGCCAATGAGAAGTATGGATATTCTCTATGAGGTAAAGAAGAAGATGTATGACTACAGAAAAGTGCGGGTGAGTAAAAAGATAATGAAAAAATTAGTTGAGGTAATAATAAGCGCGGCAAAGACCAATAAAGTTGACATGTGTGAGCTAGAAAACACCTTCAAAGAATCACCGAAGTACGATCTAGATACAAGCAATACAATAATACTTCCAGAGGCCCCGGATGAGACGCAGTATGAGTTTAAAAGTATTTTAGAGGATGTGGAAGAGGGGGCCAACCACTTAGCGGAAAAAACCCAGAACTCTCTTGAGCTAAATATCGGATTGACTGACAAATTCATTATTAACAGAAAAAATGAGAGACAGAAAAGATTAGATGAATTTAAAGAGATAAAGGATTCCAGAAATACCAACATTCTTCCTAGAAAAGATTCGTTGTACAATTGGAACATTAGGAGTACAAAGTCTAATAGAACAAATGACAAATGCCATGAGATTCTCTCTCGGATAAATGACATAATAGAAAAAAGCGAGAACCCAAATACAACCAATGCGAATGAAACAGTTGAATTCACAACAGACAGAGTTAAAAAATTAGAAAGTTATGAATCGCATTTTAATCAGAAAATGCTGACCCTTTTAAGCGAGCTCTCTGAAAAACTTGCAAAGCCCGAGAATGCAAATTATTCTGCGCCAAGTGAGGGATCAGAAAACACATATAAAGAAAAAATACGAGAATTTGAATCTGATAATAAAGATCCAAATGTGTTGAAAGAGCCCCTGCCTGTAAGTATAAAAGATCCGCAATACTCTGGTAATTTATTAAAATATGCAGGAGTAGGCATGGCAGCAGGAATATGCATGGGTGCCTTTATTATGTTCAAGGCATGTGGTAACTATATGCCATACTAATAATATGAAAATGTACTTTATTTAGACTAAGCAAATATATACAGCCAAAGTAGACATAAGATCTTATATAAACTACATTGTTGTTAAAGTAATAATATAATAGAATATTATAAAGGTGTTTATAGATTATTTTTATTCTTTATTTTTGAATAGAGTACTGTTTGTCTCGAATCTTTCCCAGTGCGTATTCTAAGTGCTGCTGCCCAATGATTGGATCTTGGTCTAAGGGAGTTTCCTGGAGACATATGTTACCTGCCTCTCTTATAAGAAGATCTATTTCTGCTCCAGTAAGGCCTTCTAGATAGAGGGATTCGAGATTAATATTACTATCGACTGCTAGCTTAGAGAGCTTCTTTCCAAGTATTTCTATGAGCTCAGTAGGCGATGGCGGTAATACTTCAATTATATTGTCAAATCGGCCTGGCCTGAGGAGTGCTCTATCCAAAATGTCTATTCTATTGGTTGCACCAAGAACATATACTGCTCCTCTGCCCTCTAATCCATCCATTTCAATTAGCAGCTGATTCACTAATGTATCGCCAAACTTGCTTGTGCCAGCATCTCTTTTTCTGCATATCGAATCAATCTCGTCAAAAAATATTACACACGGCTGGGATGCCTTTGCTCTTGCAAAAAGCTTTCTAATGGCTCTCTCGCTTTCTCCATAGTACATGCTTATTAATTCTGGTCCTTTAACAGAAATAAAGTTACAGTGAGTTTTGTTGGATATGGCCCGTGCCAGCATTGTTTTTCCTGTTCCAGGAGGCCCATGCAAAAGAACACCTGCTGGTCTTTTTATTCCGACTTTTAAGAACCTTTCTGGGTATAGAGAAGGCTGCACAATTGCCATTTCTAAAACCTTCTTTATATGCTCCATGGCGCCCACGTCTTCTAGGGAAATTTCTGATGCTGTTGTGAATCCTTCTTTCTTTGCAACCGGCTGCACTCTTGATAGAGCTAGGGATACATCATTCTGCGTAATCATTAATGAACATTCTGATTCGGTGCTTTTCACAGCAGTAATGTTTTCTTTTTCTCGTACAAATCGCATAACTGCTGAATGCCCTGCTTCAGTAACTAGTAATTTAATATCCGCACCAACATACCCAGGTGTGGCTTTTGTAATCATCTGATAGTTTAGGTTTTCATGTGAGGTGCCTGAAAAGAGCTTTTGTATTATTTGCAGTCTCTCATACTCTGTTGGCACCATCAGCTTTATCTCTCGCTCAAGCCTTCCAGATCTTCGAAGAAGTGGATCTACATCATCAATTGAAGTAGCTGTGGCCAAAACAAGTATTTTCTTTGAAAGGTTGCTTATAAACTCAACCACCCGAAGAACCACCCGTTTGTCTGATTCATTTTCTAGACCCTCTCTTTTCATACAGAACCTATCTATGTCGTCTATTAGTATAATAGCAGGAGAAAGTGAAACTGCTTTTTCTAATATGACAGATGCATTATCCTCTGTTGAGCCACTCTTTGAAATAAAGTCGCTTCTTGTAATCGAAAGTATTGGAAGCCCAGCCTCTTTTGCCGCCGCATTTGCAAATACAGTTTTCCCGCATCCGCATGGCCCACTGATTAGGATACCACTGGCAGGCTCTACTCCTATGCGCTCATAGCACTTATAGTATTCTAGCGGCATCTTTAATGCTTCCATTATTTCCTTCTTCTGCAAATCAATCCCCGCAAGCTTCTCAAAGGAAAAGGCGTTCTGTGCAACCATCTTCTCTCTTTCATCGCTTACTCTAGTTGACAGATAGTTTTCCCGTATACGTTTATTATAACTGGACATACTGAAAAAATTAGCTAAAATTTTGCATCTTAATGAATGTTTTCTATTCACGAGCTTTGTTTGTTTAAAGTCTTCATCTGGTGGTGCCGTATTATGTCTGATGAGTCTTCCTCTTCTTGTATATCTTGGTCGAGATATCCTAGTAATATATGAGTAATATAGACAGTGTAAACGAAAAAGTACAAATACATCAGGCACACCACGCTTTTAGGAACTTTTTTCAGCGCGCTTGACCCAGGAAGAAGTAGAAAGACCGCATTACTAATAACAAAGTAGCCAAATATGGTGCAAATCGAAAAAATTACTTCAAGTGCAGTTATTGCCTTCTTCATGGAGAAAGACCGGGCATTTTTGCTATACCAGTTAGTAAACAGGTGCAGAGTTATAATAGGAAGAAAAATGATGTAACTGTTTCCAAAGACAAGTATAAAAATTGCACTACCAATAGCCAGCAGGCCCCCGCAGGTTTTTCCAGCCAAATCACTTATACACATATAAAGAAAAATAAAAATCGAAAGAAATACTCTTTACTGACAACTGTGATATAAAAGAAACTGCTGTGCCTATCTGGCGCATCTGTGATATCTTTACTAGTATACAGCCTGGCATGCATACACGTAGTGATTTAATATACCTTTTACTATTGATTAAAGCGAAAAAAGTATCCTGTCATCAAATGAAGCTCTTTACTGTCTGCAAATAGTATATATTTGCTTAAAACATACTACATGGCCCTGCGCTGCTTTACTTAGAGAACAATAGCACTACACAAAGTCATTTAATATAAGAAATTAGTTAATGCAACAATGGATGGAACTTGAGGCTTTTGCGTTGTGCTTCTGAGCCAAATAAGCAAAGACAACACATTTCAACTGACTTTGAACTGTAAATGGATAAGTGGCTGACAGATTTTTATTTTATCATTTAATTTGAAGCCATACATGAATAAATTAGAATGTGCTGTATTTCCAAAAATTCTATAATTGCAAATGATGTCTTGTGCGGTGGTAGGGCACGTATCTCGGCAAGTATTATAAAAATTTTATAATTAATTATGCGGAAAATATTCAGTTTTTTTAATGTCAGCAGAGCCAACCACATTGACACATACGCTAATTTCTAAGCTAAAGTCGCCGCCAACCGCTATGACTATACAAAACAGCGAAATAACCATTGCGCAGAAGTCCGGCGAAATAGTTACAGTCTCTCCAGAAACAAAAGAAAGAAAAGTTCTAGTAAAGGATAAAAACACAACAACAGCCATTTGTGCTGTAGACGGCATTCTACTGGTGGGTGCTCGTACAGGAGAAATTAAATCACTCTGTGATAAAAAGTATAAAAGAATCTCAAAAAGGCATAGAGGACAGATTATATCAATCCATGCCATAAAAACAGAGAATAATGAAACAGAAATTATTACTGCTTCAGCAGACCATAGAGTGTTTTTGTGGAAGCTAGATATTAATGAGTCAAAGGGGGCTAAAACTGTTCATCTTCTTTTTATGAAAGCGCTATATGGGCCAAACACCCCAATTAAGTCTACGTCTATGTCTCCAGACAAAAAGCTTCTTCTGTGTACAGCAGAGCTAACAGAGACAGTGCGAATATTTAAACTGGAAAAAGACACGCAGCTTTTGTTCAATCTTAAAGACGGCCATGCGCTATATGGTGCATTTATAACAAACGAGCAATTCATAGTTATGTCAAATCGAAGCACTCTTCATCTATATAATATAAATAAGACAGATCCTGTTAAGAGCCTACACATACCAACAGAGGCCGAAGCATCTGCTGAAGTCTCTTCATTCAAGCTTATTTCTCCAGCGACCGTGGCAATCGGCTTCTCAAATGGACAGATAATTATTGTCTCAATTGCAGAAACCGCAGAAATTTTAAGCCATTGCCAAATAGACGGCATTCCAAATGATTTTATGCAAAAAGAATCGACTTTGTACGTGGCTGCAGGAAAGGAGGAGAGTCATTCTCGTTTCTTTGTTAACAAATCCTTTTTAAACGGTTTTGTTGCTATTCCAATGTAATTTTTAGTTTTATTTTTCTTTTAATTTTACCCCTAGTAGTATGTTAGGAAGACCAACTAAAGTAAGAGGAGGCAGAAAAACCCCAAAAACACAGAATGCTGAAATAAACAATCTGTTTGAGCTTTTCTCATCTGTAGCAAGAAGAACCACCCACCCAGAGTACCAGAAGATCGCAAAGTACATCAAGAAGCCAATTACTCAGAGATCTGTTCTTACACTTAAAAATTTAGTGAAGTACACCACTCCATGCCAAGAAAAGTTAGCTGTTGTAGTAACAAAGATTGTGGCAGACGACAGCGTAGTTGAGATCCCACACCCAATCAGAGTAGCTTGCTTAAGTATATCCCAGAAAGCAAGAGAAAAGATAGAGAAATACGGTGGCCAGATTTTCAAGCTTGATGAGATATTTAAAGTTGCTCCAACTCCAGAGCAGATGGTCATTTTCCAGGCTCCAGTGAAGAATAGAAAGCAGTGCCAGTACTTCGGATCTGCCAGTGACAGAAAGAACCCAGCAAGACCAAAAGTGCTCAGCAAAGGATCAGAAAAGAGAAAGAGAAAACACGAATAATAAAGCGAATTGAAATAAAATTTTATGCAACGTGACATTACATGGACAGAGAAGTACAGGCCTACAGAATTGGACAGTATGGCTCTACCTTCTGAAATTAGAGACTTTTTTTCTTCTTTGCTTTCGGGAAGCTATGCGCTCCCTAATATTATACTGCATGGTCCGCCAGGAAGTGGAAAGACCTCGCTTGCGCTTATTCTGGCCAGCAAGCTTACCAGAAAAGAGAATGTTTTGGAGTTAAATGCATCAAGCGATAGAGAGATTTCTGCAATCAGAGGAAAGATAAAGACATTTGCTGCATCCAAGGCGCACTCTGGAGAAATAAAGATAATAATTATGGATGAGTGCGACTATCTTACTGCCGATGCCCAGCACTGTCTTAGAAGAATTATTGAAGACACCCACAAAAATACCCGATTTATATTTATAACCAACTATATTAACAGAGTTATAGATCCAATTAAAAGCAGACTTGTTCCACTCTATATTCCATCAACTGAAGAATGCCAGAGTCTTGAAGTGCTAAAGAGAATAACAAAGAAAGAAGGAATAGATGTCACAGAATGTAATTTGTTGTACATTCTAACTCTAGCCGAGGGAGACCTGCGAAAAGCAATAGTTCTACTGCAAACAGTGGGATCCTGCACACTCGACAAAAGCAACCAACTAGGTGCAGAGGCCCAGCACAGAGCAATTATAGATGAAATAGCAGGAGTCATCCCAAAAGAGCTGATTCAACAGATATTAACTGCCAGTACAGTTGAAAATGTGCTTTCAATCTCTAAAGACATTGCTTTGATGGGACACTCTGCTATAAGTGTAGTGCATGCACTTTCTAGCTATATTCGAACTCTGGATGAAATTACTCCCCAGCTAAAGAATTTATTGATTACACTTGGCAGCTGTGAAAGTGATATGCTATGTGGTGGAAGTGATTTTATCTATTTATCCCGCGTGGTATCAAGTGTAGCAGACATTTTAAATTCTAGCACGCCGTAAGTAAAATAAGTGCCTTACTGGTTTACTGTTATAGTACGGATGCAACTTATTAATAATTGCGATTGCTCTTTCTTGTCTTTTTATGGCATTAGAAACATAAAATTGTCTCCATCTCATATATGGTAAAGCACTATTATCTTCTATGAAAAGAGATCCATAAAAATAAAATTCTAATAATAAAGATGTTGACTAACATACATTTATATTCTTGATTTTTAATACTGGATTTATAAGAAAAAAATGCCTTGCCAAACAGCATGGGTGAATTTCTTATTTATTTTGGGGCAGTTTATAAGTCAATTTATATAATTTGTGTTTTATCCAAAGATAACAATTTTATTTGCATATTTATGCTTTTATTGCGAATCTAATAATCAAAAGATTCTTTGTCTTCTATAATGTTACTCTAATTCATACTATACAAATCTTAAGATATATTATGCTGTACATTGAGTATATAAATTGTTGATTTTGGATGACTAGATGCAGAATAGCAAACAATTAACATGATATTAATGTATGTGTATGTATCATTTTTAATGTGGATGTGCATTTGCTATCATAAATCATGAAAGTAGAAAATATATAAGAGTTTCTGGAGTTTAATAAACAACAAGTGCATGTCTATGTCATCAACAAAAAAACAGCGTAAATTTTTAATTTGGGACATAGTATACCTCTGTTGTGATATAATAATCGATTTTTATGAGTATTAGTTTATTTGTTGTATATTCCTATTTGTTTGGGTTCTGTTAAATTCAATTAAATTTCTAAATATTTAATTATTATTCCTTTTATTTAAACAAATATGTCCATTTGTTAATAAAAAGTATACAAGTTTATTTTAAAGAAAATGATAATTGAGATAGCATGCCAAATAAAAATACAAACAAGATAAACACGCGAATAAAATAGCTAGAAAGCACACAAATGCCCAGAAGAGGCGGCCAACAATATCATCTTACCATTACTTTAAATTTATTATACATGAGAATTCTATGTACTTTTATTTTTTTTCTAGTGGGAAGTATGGAGCCATTCATAGAAGAGTTCAAGAGACTTCAAAGAGTTATTTATAAATCCACAAATTCATATGGAAGTACTCTTTATTATAGAAATGTAGTGCATGTAAGCAGGTTAATTAAAAAGTATTTAAAAACGGATAGTACAAAAAAAACAAAAGAGCTGCTAGTAGGTGAAATACAAGATAAGTGCCAGACTGCGTATGTATCACTAAGCAGTAATATAGCACTGGGCCACAATTTAGGGCTATCTATAGGTCTCATGGCAATAATTGCAAAGCTGTATAGCCAGAGCAAGAGGCTTAACTCACAAAGTATTTCTAACTGTAATTCTTATGTTATTCAGCCAATAGACAGCAGCACAGAAGAAGATGTAATAAGTGATATATTCAAATAAAAGATAGAAAAACAAATATATTTATAAATAAACCAGCACAACAACAAACCAATAGGAATACTACAGTCACACTATACAAATTTCTATCTAAAAAATCCTTTTAATAATGACTTACTACTTAAAAAAATCACTATGCATTGTTGCTTAATAATACATAAAGAAATTCATAATTGCATATAGAGCTAGAAAATAATCTTAAATAAAATCTTGTTTGAGTTATAGTAGAATTTATGTTTATTTTAAATATTCTTTATTAATCATTTATACTAAAAATATGCATAAATTAAATATTTAATTATAGCCAAATGTGGTACTAGAAGAAAATCTTCTTGTTTCTGCCTGACTGAGAGATTCTCCTAGAACGGATGTTTGTGTGCGATCAAAAACAGAATCTTGAGAGAATTTTTCACCAAATACGCCAGTTTCATTCAATTTTGAGTCACCATTATTTGTAGTTTTAACGTAGATTGTATTACTACCTTCATATACACTTTGCATAGGAGGGCTGTATGGAGGAGGAGGAGAGTTTTTATAAAAACTATCCGATTCTTCTTCAAGAAGTGGAGCACTTGGAATTGCTGAAGTTGGATTCGCATGTGAAACCTTTTGATTGGCCGCATCGCTGGCCTGGGATGTGGTGTGTGTTGAGACGAATGCAGGCTTGCTGTAATCATCATTAGACTGGGTTTGTCTAGAGGTTTGTGCATTTTGTTGATTTCGCGCATTTCGCGTGTTTCTTTTTGAATAGTCTGATATAACAGCTAATATTACTATTGCTATTAGAATAGAAGCTAAAATTGCAAAAATTACATATGGGTTGTTCATATGTAATTCTACAGTCCCCAGTGAAGTGTTCCCCTCTACTATTGTGCTGGAGATGGGAGCTGATATAATAGATGGCTGTATGTATGTTGGCTCATACCAAGTTGTTCTTTCATGGTAAAATGGTGATCCCGTTGAATAATAATGCATAATGCAAAATAAATAAATTTTTTTATTTATATTATCGTTATTTTCATAATCTATAAATATATTTGATTTATTTTAGTATATAAGTCTGCCAAATTACAGATCTTATAGGATATTTATATACAGTATAAAGACTATTTCTTTATTCCTTTTTTAAGATAATTAATAGCTTTTGTATTAAGTTGCTATGAGAAAAAATTTGCTTAAATACTCCTTTGGAAGGATTGTGACAATTCCACATTAAAAATGAAATAATCAATAACTAGAAATAGACAAACAATTCTATATAAAGGAGGAATGTATGTATACAGATCACCTAGGCACAATCCGAACTTCTTTTATTATAATAAACAGCTATTTATATTCATTATTTCTTTGGCATTTTCAAATATTTGCTTCTTAATAAAGAATGTTTTCCCATATACAATTCGAAATACATAATAGAATTTTAATGAAAAATAGACTAATTTAATAGCTATTTCGGGTACATATGCTAGTTAATATTAGACTATTTATATTATAGGAGCAAAAATGTGTAGTAAATCAGATAAGCAAAAACAAATAGGCTAATGGAAATAGAATAAATAGGATCCAACTCAGAGTTTAGCTAGATATATAGATTAAGACAGTATATCTGCTTTCCTTTATAGATTTAAATTCAGATTGACGCATATTAATTAAAGGCAAAAGATAAAAACAGCTATGTATAAATAGAAAGTGAATAAGCATCTAATCATTTTATTATTACAGATAAAACGACGGGATGTTTGAATATTTTGTGTTTAAAGGTCTTCCTTTGGAATAAATTCCTCTGCCTCTTCTGGTGCCTGTGCTTTTTCTGGCTCTGGCTTTCCAACTGGCTCCTGCTCCTCGCCAAGTGCTGCATATGCAGAGGCAAGGTCTGTAAGCTTCTCTTGTATTTTTTGAACCATTTCATCGTCGCTAATGTCATTTCTGTTCTTAACTTCCATTTCAATCCAGTAGTTGGATTCTTTGTAGAGGTCGTTAAGCACCTTCTTCTTAGGATGGGTCTCTGGAAGCATTGCTGCTTCGTCTCTGAATCTAAGAACGGTTTCTTCAAGCTCCTTGGTCTTTTCACACTTCTCAAGCCACTTGGCTTCAGTTTCCTTTGTCTTCTCATACTTCTTGTTAAGCTCTTCAATCTCTTTGTCAGAAAGTCTTGTCTTATCCTTGGTAATAGAGATGGTTTGCCCATTTGGTAGATCAGTACCGTCTTCACCAACTTCAGTAGCCTTAACAATCATGTCTCCTGCGCTACCAATGTCGAATGTTACCTTAATTCTCTTCTTTCCTCTTGGAAGAGTATTGTGTGGCATGTTCAGATCAAAGGTACCAACAGTCTTAGTGTTACTAAACCTCTTGGTGGTGGAGTGAGTCTGTCCTACTACAATTCGCACAGATTTTTGTGCATCTGAAGTTGTAGTAAAGTATTTTTCAAAGACATTTGGTACTTGTGCACCAGCCTCTGCCATGACATCAAACATGTCCTGGTCTAGCTTGATTCCCATGTTCATGGGGATGGCATCAACCAAGGCAACGAATTGGTCTTCATCAATCATGCCCTCTAATGAGGCTGCATAGTATGCAGCACCAACAGAAACACATGTGTCTGGGTCTAAGTCAAAGCAGTGGTTTGCTCTAGTAAACTCTGACATAAGAAGTCTTCTTATACCAAAGAGTCTGCTTGATCCTCCTACGTATAATACGTGCTCAACATCTTCTTTCTTTCTTACGGTCTTAAGCTTCTGAATAAGCCCCTCTACTTCATTTCCTTTAGAGTTTGGATCAACGGTGTTGTCCAAAAGCTTTCTAATCTTGTCGTACACTGGGGTACAGATCTGCTCCATCTTGTTTGCTGAAAGCTCCAGCTCGCATTCTGTCTGTTTTCCGCCGTCAAGCTCAATTACTAAGCTTCTTTTCACTACCTCATTGTGCACGTCGTACTTAACTTCATCCTTGCTGTTGCTTCTAAGATGCTCCTTTCGAACCTTCTCATCCAGAATGTTTTGCTTATTACATAATTCTATTTTCATTTCCTCAACAAGATATCTCATACGGAGGGAGGTGTTAATAGGGAAGTTTTCTGGCTGAATGTTGTATTTTGCCTTGAGCTGATCCTGGAACTCTTTGTAGATAAGATCGTTAACGTTCTCTCCTCCCAAGAAGTTGTCTCCTACGTGCCCGTCTACAACAAGCACGTCGGTCCCTTCATCCAGATTCAGATATGAAATGTCAAGAGTACCACCTCCAAAGTCAAAAACTAAGAAGCTCTTTTCGGACATATCTGAAAGTCTCTTTGCCTTTGAGCATGTGTATGCATAGGCAATTGCAGCACTGGTTGGCTCATTAATAATACCATCTGGGTGTACATTCAGTAGAGAATACACTGCTGCATCTCTTGTTTCTTCCTTCTGAACAAAGTCAAAGTATGCAGGAACAGTAATAACACAAGTCTTCTTCTGCATTAACTGCTGCTTGTCCTCTTCAGTTCTCTCAGAAGGGCTCTTGTACCACTGCAGCTCAAACTTTAATCTAAGCTCATCAAGGATTAATGTGCTCAGACTTCTTGGAGTAATCCATGCCACCTCGTTGTCATTCTCATCGTTAATGCTAATTCCAAGCACAGACTTCTTGAGCTTCTCATCGTATTTCTGGTTAATCATGTACTTCACATTATCCTTGGTAGTCTTGACTACATTTGAGTCCTTTGAGTCAATTGTACTTCTGGCAAGCAATGGCTTAAACCGGTATATATAGTTCTTTACTGAGTTCTTCTCGTTCTTCATTCTCTCAATTGCTGGCCATCCAACAATAGGAGTAATTAATCCTTTAAAGCTGTTCTTAATCCACATACCGTTGTAGTAGTAGTGGCTTCCATTGGTGTAGTCTTTTCTAATTTTGTCCATTTCATCCATAACGTTCTTGGAAAGCATGCCCTCGTCCTTTACATCCATCTTTACAAAGGATGGCATGCTTACCTTTCCGTCGATCTGAATGGTCTCTACTGTCTTCTTCACTTTGTCAAACACTGAGATAACTGAGTTAGTTGTTCCCAAGTCAATTCCTAGCACTACTGTAGAAGGAGCTTCATACTGGTTTGCATGAACGGGTGCATTCCCTGTAAACTCGTCATACTTTGCCTCTCTACAATTCACTATCCCAAGAACACTTACAACTGTAAATGTAACTGCAACTACTCGTCTAAGGAACATTGACATATAATGAAATTAAAAAAAAAATCTTTAAATATTTTTAATTTTAATTGTTAAATCATTTTGGTAATTTAAACCATCCGGAACTAAAATTTAAATGAAAAAGAAAATTCCGGAAGAAGTTTTAAATGAAATTGAACAAGCCATCATAGAAACGGCCAAAACCAAGGAAATATTTGACAATCTACAGATATCTATACAAGACACAACAGAAACAGAGTTGACGGAAACAAAAACACTGAAAGAATACCTAAAAGAGAGGTTAATAGAGAAATATGGCCGATACACCAGTACTGAATTTGGAACAGTAATTGAAATAATTATAAAAAAAGAAACCATCAATGTTAAGCTAGTGAACGATGCAATTTACATATGCGGCAGATACCGAAAGAATATAAGAGGTATATCTAACACTCCAATGGTATTTGGTGAGACCATGCCAAGCAGAAGAAGGCAGAAGCAGATGAAGAAGGATGCAAAAATAATGGAGAGCTGCAAAGCAATGCAAAAAGAGCAAAAGAATGCAGTAGGTGAAGAAAAAAGTGTGAAGGAAACAAGAGGAGAGAGTGGGCTGCTATTAAATAGCAAAGAGCAGCTGGGCAGGAGCCATCTGGCAGATAGGATGCTAGCTGTCTCTGACTGGGTGGAGCCTCTTAAAGAGTACTTTGAAGGAAATAAGGCTGTATTTATATCTGGAGGAAGAGAAGATTATGATGTGCGCATGCTTGGAAATGGGCGGCCCTTTATCTGCAGGATAGAAAACCCATGCAGAAACCTTCCCAGAAAGGTTGGCCTGCTGTGCAATGTTATTTCAGAGAGCGGGGCTAGTGTAGAAGAGTACACAGTAGAGTATAAGCCAATAGATATAGAGTACAACATGAGCAAGGACGTAGAAATATTAGACACATTGCTAGTGGATGGAGCAGTTGCAATGAAAGATTTAAAGAAGATAGAGGAAGAGCACAGCAAGGTGTACAGTGTGAAAGTACTGTGCAATGTACCCAAAAAGATCCTTATAAATAGACTGATTTCTACTTATTGGAAAGAAGAAGCAGACAATGCGCACTCTGGCATGAACAGTGTGTTTTCTCTAATGGAGCCAGATCTAAAGCTAAACCAAAGAACCCCCATCCGCGTGCTGCACAGAAGAGCTAATTTGGTAAGAAATAAAATAATCCATAGCTGTAGAATAGTTATAGAGAACACACAGGAGGATCAAAATACTATGCTCCAAATAGAGATTAAGTCTTCTTCTGGTACGTATATAAAGGAGTTTGTTAATGGAGATATGGGAAGAACATCACCCTCTCTGTCAGAGGTAGTAGGTGAATACTGTGCTGTACTGGAATTAGACGTTCTGTCAACTGAGGACACATTTCCAGACAAAAAATACGTACTTGCTCCAGTTAATCTGGTGTAACACTTTCGTGCATTGGAATAATATAGATTTTTATGTGATATATGAAGGTGTGTGACATGTTTATATTTTAATTTTCAAGTATGTTGCCCTCTGCTGTAGTGGTACACCTAATAGTTTATAAACAATTCTATTGCCAGAATAAATATTTTTAATAGGAATCATCCAATCCGGAGTAACCCAAAATTATTTGACACGCTTTAATTTCTATATTTCATTTAGTTTTAATTAAAACTCTGGTTTGTTTGTAATATTTCCTTTGTTGGATGTATTTCCGATATTTCCTAATTTGGCATAATCGGTCTCCAAATGACCAAAAGTAATTAATACCCGTATAAATACAGGTAAATTAAACACTATGTCTGTATATGGATGTATATGATCAATAGACTCTAAGCAATGTACTTATAGTTTAGCTAGAAATATAATCCAAAAACTCTAAAAGTATAATAATTCTATTCTTATAAATAAGTTGCAATATAAGGCAGTTATATTTAAAACCAACCGGCGGCATACTTAAGCACGGAACTGTTCCTGCACTGCATTGAATGCATAAATATGTCTGTCTTAATTTTGGGTTATAGAATATTCTACTTTTTATAGTATAGACCCGGTTCTATACACTCTATATTATAATATACCAAGTATAATTATATTTTATAGTATTATTAAAATAACTCGTACAGTAATATAAAAAGTGAAAATATCCTATTTTCAATGCAGAGCATACGTTCTATGCTATATAAAAGAACCTTTCTTTTATACATAATCCAGAATATGCCCTAACATTCTAGTTTAAAGAGGACTCTTCTAATTTTGATACGAATTTACGCAATATCCCATGTATTCGGGCTTGTTTTGCTTTATAGTGATTTTGTTATATTCCGAAACAACTCCTCAATACATGGGAAGAATTGCCAATTCATTCTGCATGCCGCGTGATCTACTTCATATTACCTGCATGTAGCCCAAATTTTGATACTATTCATAGACTTTATATGATTCAAGATAGTTAACACTCATACAAAATATCATGTCCTTTGCCTTAAACACACACTATAACTTAAACTCATAATATTGTTCTATCAACATACAAACATATAAACATACACTATCATAATTGCCTTAATTATTTATATAAAACATATAACCCCACTTGTCATATATATCCCAAAAAAGATATAATCCGAAATTCAATATACTAATAAATGGCGGTAAATTGTACAATTCTATGTATATACATTATAATCCTGCTGTTTCTGACTAGTCTGTTATATAATTAGCTCCCCTCTGCATACTTGCTTTTCTTTAATTATTCTATGCTGATCTGTCTTCTGCATACTTTCTAGATCTTTTTGTTTTCATTTATGAATTTATCTTTATAATCCTAATAGGATTAATGCATTAATAGATCAGTATTTATCTGCTATAAAAATATATTTATGTCAATAAAAATACAATTAATATTCCACTAAACAAATTAGTCTAGTCTATTACCAAAAATAGACAAATTAAATAAGACTGCATGACATATATGAACAATCGAATTGTTAATATAAATATTATTCTAATAAACAAATAGTGATGAATGAGAAGAAAAGATACGCTTGGCTGGAAATGTACGCAGCCAGAAACAAAGCAATGACATACGATGACTTTGGTGTAACAGAACCATTCAACGAATTCTTTGAAGGAATATTAAAAATCAATCCAAGTCTAACCATAAAAAGACTTTATATTACATCTTTGCACATTGCCGGGGTATTAACGATACAAAAGCGGATACGAAGGGCTGTGACTAGGAAAGAGCCTATCACAGTAAATGAGAGTGATATATTAGACATGCGAGTGAGCGAACTGTTCTGGCCTGCAATTGAAAATATTCCCAAGATGTTCTCTTTTTCGCAGGTACCAGATTTGTCTGTGCCCGATGAGTTTTATTTAGACTTAGAAGAAATAGTCCGCGAGATAGCCGGGTTCAGAAGAATGAACAAGTTCACACAGGTAGAGTATGCGCAGTATAAACTGCTCATGAGGGTGCTTACAAATGAGGAAGTGCGCGGAAGGTATGCATTCTTTAGGGATAGATTCTCGTATCAGGTATTACAGCCAGTGTTTAAAATGTTCATGAAAATGAAAAATAATGTGATTGCCGACAGTTATTATAGATCATATGAAATGGCATACTTTTTAAATCTTTACTATAAAGAGAGATTTTATAATAATCGCCGACCAATTGAGCTGTGTGACATAGACTTTTTAATAGAGAAAACCGGGGATAAGAAAGATGGACTGTCCACAGAAGATCAAGCAAATGAAAATTATGAAAAAAGAGTTATAGATAGAAAATTTGTGTTAATTATGCATGCGCTAATTAATAGATTTATGAGAGAAATATCAGCCTCAAAGAAAGTTGAGGTGTACACTGTAAATATACTACAAATCTTCTTGCAGAAAGAAGAGTCTCTGGGATATTTTAAAGACTTCTCTGCAGAAATTCTTATTATAGGATTTACTTACATATCATTAAAGGTCTACAGAAGAAACATGACGGTGCGAAAAGTACATGAAATATACCGGGCACTTGGCTTTGTGCGCCCTTTTTATATTGAGGAAAGCAGAAAAATACGGATTAGCATAGAAGAAATAATTAAGAATCTAATTGTCAGAACATATAATATACTGCTGCCTAGTATACTTAAGAATCTTACAATTAAAACAACAAGTACTCCAAAGAGTGAAAGGCAGCCAGATGACTCCCCCTCTATAAAGTATGTCCTATCCCCACTACCCGGTCGAATGAGCCAAATAATCCCTGTTGCACCTGCATCTAAGAAAGTGTTATTTCGGGAGAAGGAGGCTGAAGAAATACTGTAATGATAAATGAAATAAAATAAAGCTAAAAAGAAAGAGAAAAGTTTTATATGGAAAGAAGCCAGAGGGTATTTTTTATAGAGGAGACTGAGTTTATTAAAAAAATTGAGTCAACCAGTGGAAATAGAGTTTTGTTACAGAAATGCAGTGATCTACTGCCTATTATAAATACAGCCAATCTGGACATGTGCAGAGTTAAAAAGATATTGAAACACCTGGATAATAATGCATTCTTAGTAAGCGTGTGCATACGATTAATTAATAAGCAAAAATATGACTATATTTTTATTTCTTCAAGCATGGAAAATATGTATAGTCAGTACTTTATTCTATTTCTAGAAAAATTCTGTAAATATAAAAATGTACAGATTCATTGTTCATATACGATGCCAAGAGATTTTATAAACATAAATCTATGTCCCGAACTTGTGATATGATATAGTTTCTATGATGCGCTATACCACTTATATAACGGCGTGTTTTATAGCAATTCAGTTACTTTGGGCATATTGTTATGTTTATAGGTATTTTTGGTATAAATAACAACTTTGAATTTATAAGTATTCAAATAACTGTAATTGACAGATATACATTAGGTCTAAATTATAAATGGCTAGTAAAATATTAATTGCACACATCCACTCTATAAAACATTAGATTTGTGTCTGTTTGCTATGATATAAATTTATTGTATATTAGTGTGTGTTTGTATTTAATCAAGAATGTATTTTCATATAATTTGTAATTTATACATGGATATTAAAATATAAAATTAAATATTCTTTACATATTTTAATTCTAAACCATTTTATAATTATTTATAATCTCTTCTGAATTCTATCTAAATAATACATATTTATTTAAAAATATATAAAGCACCACTGGTATTTATAAAATTGTTTAACCAGAAATGAATTTTGGTACATAACACGAAATATCTCAGAAATGAATTTAGAAGAAATAGCTGAAAAACATATAAGGCATCGGCATAACACAAATACTTTATTTCTTATAGTGTATGGATAAGTATATAAGTAATGCATGGCCAGTCCTTCTGGGAAAGAATGTAAACATATGGCATAGGGCGATTTTGTGCTACCTGGAGTATTTTTTAGAGTCTTTTCTAGACATTGTTACTTTATTTCGAGAGCCTTTGCCACCCTCCCAGAATGCAGAGGATTTTCCTGTAAGGGATGCTTTGCACACGCTGCTTCCGCATACCGGACTGACTGGTCCTTCAATTCCACACTTACCGCATATCATCCGTGTAGCAAGCACTGCAGGGTGTGACTCATGTTTGTTGTGGCATATATCGCATGCATACCTTGTATTGCAGCACGGAAATATGAATATTCTACTTGATTTTTTATAGTGCACGCAGGTCCCTCCAGTTTTTAAAAGAGACGGAACATCCCCTTTTGCAGGCATTTTGACAGTGGATGCAGCACGGCAGATCACTTCTTTAAATGGCATTGATTTGTCCTGCATGATTTCTAGTAAGCATCCACAGCTACAGGGCAGTTTCTTGTTTAACTCGAGCAGATGGGCTGTGCTGCACCCACTGCATACGCAGTTCACCGAAAGAGCCCGTATAGATACATTATATATACCAGTGCACTCTATGCGCATTAAATTCTTCCTGTTCTCACCGCTAGGCACAATTAAATGAAAAGTACTATCAATGCTCAGCTGAACTGTGCATTTAATGCAGTTAAATCGTGTTTTGGTGTTTTTCTTTATATCCAAACCATCGCCGCCTATTGTTTTTATATTTAAAGTGCTGCACCTCTTGCAGAATATAGAAAGACAGACCATGCTTGCCTTGAATGCCAGTATGTGCTTGGCCGTATACTCAAATGAAATATAATTTCCTTCCCTAATAGGCGTGTCTGCTAGATCTAAAGGCTCAATTACTTTTTCTTTTCGAGATATCTCTAACTCCACAACAGGCTTGCCAGAAAGAACACTTTCTATTTGCTGGAAAACCATCTCTCCATACTCTTTGTATGATATTCTGTCTCTTAGTCGGATATAGCCAACCGAAACATTCAATTCAATTGCTCTGTTATTTATGTTTAAAATGCTTACTGTGTCCTTTCGGTAGCTATATCTAAACTGTATTTTGTCAATGTCATAAGGAAAGTCTTGGTCAGCTATTAAATATGTTCCTGTGACAGTTTCAGGAGGCTTATGCGAATTTCTGTCATTTACAGTATCCTCTGACCACATTTACAAAATAATATTATTTTTGCAGAAAACATATGGATACGTCTCAGTTTGTTGGGGAGGATAGTCAGCAAATATACGAAGAGCTGTTTAAGAAGACCGCTGAGCAAGAAAGAAGATATAACGAAATAGAAAGCAAAATCAATAATGAAATAATCCGGCTTCTAATTATTGAGCAGGAAGCGATTGAAAAAGACAAGCAGGCACTAAAAGAGGAGATCGAGCAGCTGGAGCAGGAGAAAGAGGCAAGACAAGAGGCAGAGAATGAAGTGCAAGTAAAAAAGAAAGAGACTGAAGAAAAAGAAAAGCAGCTCAAAGAAACATTAAAAACAAAGAAAGAAATGGAAAAGCAGCTAAAAGAGCTGCAGGGTGCTTTGGAGTCTTTTAAGGTTCGGGCTGACCAGGAAATAGAAGAGAGCCAAAAGCGAAAAGAAGAGATAGAAAATATCAAAACAAAGGAGAAACAGTTAATTCTTGATCTAAAAGAGAAAGAAAAAGCAGTTTCCCAAAAAGAAAATGAGCTAAAAAAGGAGATTGATAGTAAAAACAAGGAAATAGAAAGGGCAGAACTACTTTCTAAAGAAATAGCAGCTGTGCAGGCTGAGCTGTCTAAAAGAGAAAAGAAAATCGAAGAGAAAGAGCAGGAAATAGCACAGTTTGAACGGGCTTTGAAAGAAGTAAAAAGACTAAAGGACCAGAAGGAAGAAGAGACATATGAAAAGGAAAGAGATTTAAAGAGAAAGATTTTAGAGCTAGAAGAAAGGATAAAAACCACTCCAGAGTGTACAGCATCAATTAATGAAGAGATAAATCGGCTAAAAATTGAAAGTGAAATAAGTAAAGCAAAGGTAGAGGAAAAAAACAAAACAATAGAAATATTGCAGAATACTATTCAAAGACTTGAGTCTTTATTTTCTAAACAGATGGAATACACGATGATAACTCTACCAAAAGCAGGATCCTCTGCGCAGATGGAGCAAAGTATACGCACAGATACTTCTGCCAGCGCAAGAGCCCTTCCAAAAGAAACAAAGCCTGCAATAAGTCAACCAGCTATAATGCCAGAGAAGCCGGCTGTAATCAATACACAAGCAAATGGAGCTGCACAGAATGATGAAGAAAGCTATGAGAATGCGCGAATAAATGAGAATGCACCTAAGAGGGAAGTTGTTAAGAAGGATAAAGTGCCAGCGGTTAAAAGGTCAGCAAAAAAGACCGATTCTTTACAAACAGCGCCAAAAGATAAAGCACCTGCGCCTGCTAAACAGTCCGGTAAAAGAAAGAGCAAGGGAGAACTAGTTGATATCAAGAAAGAAATGGCAAAACAAGCGCAAGCAAAAGAAACCAAAAAACTCAAAGAATCATCAGACTCAGAGAGCGACTCAAAGGACAGAAAGGACTTTAGCACTCTTTTTGCAAAGAAAAAGACAAAGAGCGTATTCACTGCCCGGCCAGAAGCTTCTTCTTTCTTTGCAAATCTATCATTTTCAGACTACGAACCAGATACATCAGAAAGGTAGAAATAATCCTAATAGTACATTTCGAGGGAAAACAATAGGAATCACATGTAATAGAAATAATAACAACTGTACAATTTCATTAGATTTATTTAAATTAAGTGTTTGCTTTTTTTCTTAAATTAAATCCGGTATTGACCCAATTTTCTTTTTAACTATAAGAATAAGATAAGATGCTTTCTATATTCCAGGATTATTTCTATTATATACCAGGGCGCGAACCAAAAACAACTCATTCTATCTTATACAGCAGGATATATGTGTGTATAAAATACAAACAACATAGGAGTATATATAGAATTGGCCAGTAACAGCCTAGGCATAAATAACTCTAAATACAGAAGTTTTGATTAGAAGCAGTGCATTTAGATATATTTTAATATATACTTAACTCTATATATATCTTATTAGATTTGCATTAATGCGCTGCTATTCAGCTCCATCTGCCAAATCTCGTTGTATAGCCATGTGTGGTAAAATATACTCCTTTATTTTTCTAAATTCATAGAATGTAAGATTGTTCATTCCTATCACAGGAGTGTCTATAAATTCTACTCCTTTTAAGAGCTTTTTTATTCTGAGCTCTTTAAGCTTCTTTATGAGTATTTTAATCTCTCCAATATTTTCAGTTATGTCACAGCTGTCTAAACATGTCTCTGCATTATCAAATATGTACATGCTAACCGGTGCAAATTCATCGGGGGAAGTTTCCTCTAAATCAATTGTTTTCTGCAAGTATTTTATACTTAACCAGTCTGGCGGCTGTATTGTGCATAGAAGAGAGTGTCTTAAGAATAATGCTACGTACAAAGGAACTGTAGCTGGTGTCATGGGGAAGAATGGGCCAAATGTGCCTATTGCCATCTCCAACTTATCAATACTAACCAATGGAACAATAATTACTCGCTCACTCTGCGCTAGCATTGCTTCTGCAGTTCTTTCTCGTTTTATACGCTTTTCTGCGCTACCAACCATTTCATCAGAGCTTCTTAATAATCCATATGCCATGGTAAAATAATTTTCAATGAGAAGACAAGAGCCTTTCTATATGCAGTTTGTTAGACGAAGCCAAGAAAGAAAAAGAGAAAGAGAAAGCATGCTACTTAACAACGTATCGACTAGTCTTAAGAAGAGTATAGGATATTCTATACTCCTAAATATGGGCTGGAACACGAATGAAGGACTTGGCAAGAATAAAGACGGACGCACTACAATCGACGGGTTAGTCCAGCAAAAAAAACGGATAAAAAGAGCATGCCCATACCAAATGGACTATAGAGCATCAGAGGAGGAGTACAACAGGCTTCTCAAGGAGAAGGCCGCTTGTAATAGAGAATAGACTATTTTTACTTAAATAGAAAGATATTCGCCCACATATTAGAAAGCCTTTGGTAGAAATATTTTTATATGAAGGGAAAGCTGCGGCATAATGGAATCCGAAGGGAAGATTCTGCACACAGAAAGATATCTTATGATAATTTTATGACACAGAAAGAGAAAGACTTTGTCGCCTTTCTGTTTGAGAGAACGCTTAAGAAGAAAGAGCGTGTCTGTCCGGACTTTTATACTAAAGAAAGAGTCCCCAGGCCGGAGATCCGAAAAAAAGAGGCTTCAGAAGAGGAACGACTATTTGAGGGCGTTCTTGGTATGGCAATTAGAAAGTCGACCAAGAAAACAATAACCACAAAGGATGAAGGCGAAAATAGCCAAGTATTCATTAAAAAGTTAATCTCTCGAGGAAAAATAGAAGAAATATATGATATTTTAAACATCTCAGAACTGTTCATAGATGAGCCTGCTTCTACAGACGATAAAGATGCAGACTCTATTGGAACTAACAAAGTAGATACAGAAGCTATTATAGAAAAGCTTAAAGAAATAGGAGAAGATCTATTCAATATGGACAAGGGGATAGAACTAGTTGACAAGCTTCTGTTTACTCGGCCAGAAGAGAGGAAGCAATACTCAAGCACAATTGTATCTATTCTTATAGACAGGATTCGATATATTTATTACACATCCGATCTGTGCGATTATGTAAGTAAGCTGGTTCCTATTATAAAAGAGACTCTTCCGTCACTAACGCTAAAGCCAGAAGTTTTGGCCAGCCTATTTATTTCTAATACAACTGGAATTTTAATTGGGCACATTCTTCTAGTTATGTTCAAGAAAGAAAATCCAGACCTATTCTTTGGCATATGCAAACTTATCCCGGGACTTCTTACTCCTGGATGTATTTCCAGAATGTTTTTAAAAATACCACACCCGCTTATATGGAGATTTTTAGCTGTTTGCTCTAAAAAAATGCCATTTTCCGAACTGGTTGATCTCAGAAAAAGGCTTGATTCCTACATAATAGCAGGACTTAAAAAGAAATCCCCTGTCTTGGTTGATAATATAAGAATATTTCTTAAAAGATGCCCGTAAATAAATAGTGTTCTGTTATTAGTTAAATTTATATTTTCAGTTTGGCTTTTTCGGGTTATTTACTGTCTCCATCTAAAATACCAATTATCTCAGAAAGCTCTTTCTTTGTTAGGGTCAGCTTGGCTACTCCATTTTTCTCTACAAGAATGTTAGAGTCTATAAACGCAGAAAGAGCCTCTCTAAACGCGCTGTAATTAACAATCAGCAGCTTTTTCTTCTCTTTGTTGAAAATATCTCGAAGAGAAAACTCTATCCTAGTGGCAGCCGCTTTTAGAGCCAATTTAAATATCTTTTTACTGAGCACGCCCACGCAGTCATACACATTTAATGTTTCATCAATTCGCGTGGAAATACCCGGCCGTTTCTTTTCTTCGGCTATGAAGGTTGTAAAGTCTCTCATCACAAAATTATACTGTAAAAGCTCATCAAAGGAAAGATACAGCTCTCTGTGCTGGATAACGATCATCTTTAAGTTTTCTGTTCTATCGAGTACGTCCTTTCGAAGATTCATAATCGCAATCGGTTTGGCCTTTTCTCTTGTAAGAAGCGCATTTATATGACGCAGTGCCTGTTTCAATTCAGTTTCTACTGGCTCTAGTTCATAATATTCATATAGATTCCTTGTAGTTACCACGCTCTCACCTTCTTGAAAGTCAATTATAAAAATATCTGGAAACAGTTCTTTTACTAAATCTATCTTATATCCATAACCGTATATGTATAAATTGAAATATTCCAGAAGAGAATGATACTCGTTTGAAATGGCCCGATGGAAATCTAGTAGTTTCTTTGAGAGTGTACTGTTTAAATCCATTAAAGAATTTTGCGGTATAATTAAAAATAAATAGAAGCTGTATTAAGTATGCATTCTTTCTTAATACCCCAGCAGATTTAAGTAAGAGCTGTTTTATAGTAGCAATCATAAAGTGCAAAACCCCATTCAAAGAAAAAAGAACCATATATGAAATACAAAGGCACTTTATATATTAAGCAGTCATATGAATTTAAATAATACGAGTCAGAATTTTTTGCTAGACCAATAAGTACTGCTCAGTTATATGTCTATAGATGTCATAATATGTAATATAAGCATGATTTATTAAAATAAATTATTATTTATGGCTTACATAATATAACTAGAGTGATCATTATTTGTTAAGCAAACTATAAATATCTAGTGCCTAAATAATTTCAGGTTATAATAAAAGAATACTCTGCGGCACTGGCATCAGTTAAGTTTTCTATTGGTGCATGTGCTGGTTCTCCTTACATAATTAAATGGTTACTCTATTGTTTTTAATTCTTTTTGTTTAAAGCATAATATTTCTAGCTCTACTAACGGCTTCCAAGCTACTTGAAAGAAGAATGTCTGTGTCTAAAATAAATGATATATTAAAGTATGCCAGATTAATTTATAATACATTATATGCAGAGTGCTGATTTCTCTATTATATACTTCTGTGTGTGTAGTTGTTTTGTTGCTATGTATGTCCAGATCGGTTCATCTATTTTCTGTATAGCTTGGTTCTATATAAATATTAAATAATTGCGTTTATTTTAAAAGCCTAAACATATTATATGGGAAGTATACACATTTAAAATAAATTAAAGAAAAGACAAAAAACGAATCAGAATTTATATACTATGATTATAGCTAAATGCATACCAAACCCGAAATATAAATACTAAATCTATTTATATTGATGCAGAAAAAACTATTCTATGTAAGAAGAAGTGGTTTTGCAGGAATAGAGAACAAAATTGCAACTTGCTCTTTTTAACTTTGACACCTTTTCAATTATATGTAGTTTAACTTGCTTAATCACCTCAAGATATAAAAACACATCATTTACTACATGGGTAGTTCGTGGTGCCCTTACAGTCAGTGCATACTGCAAAGTATTGTACAGGCCAGTATAACTCTTGCGAAGCACTGGGCTGTGTGCAAACAGGTATTTTAGGTAGATTGTAGGCTGCAACTCTTCTAAAATAGAGTTCTTTGTTCTTATATTGGTGGGCATTCTTCGAGAAACAGTTTCTGAGGGACTATCTTTTTCTTTAAGAATTCTATCTATGTGCTTTTGTTCAACAGCCTCAACTGCACTAGATATCTCTAGATTGTTTGCCCGCATGTATTCAAGTATGGCTAATGGTGTTCGAGAGTCTATTGAGTGTGTTAGATTGTTTCTAACGATTTTCTCTATTGCATTTATATAGCAGCATGCGTCATTAATTATGTCAACAATGACCTGTTTACTTTGCATTGCATGAGAAGGGTGGATTCGCCGAGTGTTTTTTAAAGGCCCACGAGAAAGTAATTTCTTGCTGGAGCCATGCTTTTCCAAAGACTTCTCATTACCACTTCCGCTTGACTCAGGAGAAGCATCAGAGTTTTCAGGTTTTCTACTTTTCTTTGATTTTTTAAAGATGGAAATAGTTTTTTTGGCTATATACTTAACACCTTTCTTGACCTTTTTATAGGTGCTTTTGGGTATTTTAATTGCCTTCTTTCCAACCTTTTTTATAAATCGAAGAATTGATAGATTGCTTGATTGGGTCCTTCTCTCTTTATCCCTTTCTGCCATTGCAAAATCAACAAAACAATAGATATTTATACGAATAGATGAATCTAGTAAACAAAACACAAATATTTACAATATACCTTAATAATTAACACATTAAGTGCCGTAAACAATTGGCGCACACACGCTTAAAATAATTAAGAGAATAACTAGAAATAAAATGATCTTCAACCTCTATAATACTGAATAGCAACAAATATTTTTATTTACTTTCAATTAAAGAATAGAGAAGCTTTATTTCAGCTGCATACTTGTCTGGGTCAGGAGTCTCAAGTATCATTGGAATCTCATTAAAGATCGAGCTATTCATAATATAGGAGAATGCTTCTAGACCAATTAGGCCCTTTCCAATGCACTCATGCCTGTCTCTCTTGCTCCCCAGAGGTTCTTTACTATCGTTCAGATGCACGCCCTTTAGGTACTCTAGACCAACTGTTCTGTCAAAATCTTCCATAACCTTTTTAAACTTCTCCTTGGTAGTAATGTCATATCCGGCGCCAAAGAGGTGGCAGGTATCTAAGCATACGCCAATTCTATCTTTATTTTCAACCCCATCAATTATTAGCTTTAGTTCTTTAAACTTAGATCCAACTGTATTTCCCTGCCCTGCCATGTTTTCTATCACAACAACAACCGACTGTGTTGCTTTGTGCGCTTTATTTATACTATTAGATATCAGCATACACGCAGCTTCAATTGGAAGCTTGCCAACATTACTTCCGGGGTGTATATTGCACAGAGGAATCCCTAACTGATCACACCGGACCAGCTCATCTAAGAATAGGTTATATGATCTATCCGCCTTTTCTTTATCGGGTTGAGCCAGATTTATCAGATAAGAGCCATGAGGTAGTAATTTTTCATGTGTGTTTGCATTTCTGAATGCTCGAATAGTTTCTGGTGTATATGGCTTTGTATTAAAAGTTCTTTGTGATTTTAGAAAAAACCCAGCTGCATATGCCTTTATTCCTTTGAGCTTTTCAAAGATAAGGTCTATTCCCCCTTGGATAGACAGATGCGCACCTACGTGTTTGTTACTTGCCTCAATTATTTCATCAGTTGGCTCAGTTAATGTAACACATTCGGCCTTCTCTTTTTTCTGTATAAATTTACTTAGCATTCACTACAGAGAAAAATACGAAAAATATAATCCCAGAAATATAAAAGATCGTTGTTGTTATAGAAAATTCAGTTATGATTTAATTAAACCGTGTGATTGTAAAAGTGGCCAAGTAAAATATGGGTATTAGATAAACCAAATATTATATTGAAGTTTTAGACTGTATCTAGGTATTATCTTCTAGTAAGAGGAAGATGGGATGTTTGTACAAAAAATATGAATAATAACATAAATAAAGCAGTAAGACATATAAGGTATCCAGTATCCGAGGAAATTGGAATTAGAATAGGATATACATATATTGAAAATAATGTATAAAAAGTATATACAACAAATATAAATAGTATCTGTATGAAAATAGAAGAGTGAAGACAGGAAACGAGTGTTATAAGAAGAACAGAGACTTCTGGGTACTTAAATACATAGGGAATAGCATGGGCAAGGATAAACAAGGTCAGAATCAAAATAGAGACGCCACCAAACGATCTAAAATAATCTGGAGAATTCCTCTTCACATGAAATCCATTGTATAGGTACATGTAGTAGAAAGGAAGAACTGAAAAGGGGCCATAGAAGTAAAGGTGGTTTTCGTATAAATTTGAAACTCTTGGATTAATATATAGCAAATTATAGCTATAAGATGGTTTTATAGAATTATATCTGCATCCTCGGCAGATGCAAAACTTCTCAGGGTCTTTTTTAAGAGGGGAGGCTATTTCTGGCTCCTTTTTTATGGTTTTATGAGAACTCTCTTTAAATCTGGAAAAAATTCTTATCTTTCTCATTTCATGCGTATAAAAAATATTTTATTTGACGCATTATGTTAAATATTCTAATATAAAGTATTTAATCAGAGTTTCTAAGATAGATTTATTTTTAGCATAAAATTCAAAATTAAGAAATTTTAATTGAGCAGAGTTTGTGTCTATTAAAGCTCGAGTTATAAATTCTTTTTTTCTATAAAAATATTAGGAAGAAAGAAAAATAGAAAGAATGTAAAGAAATAAGAAAATATATTTTATTTCTAAATATTACCGAAATACCGTATGGTATGAAGGCTTTAGAATATTATTTCAGAACTAAAGTGTTTATTAGCATAAAAACACCTAGAAATTTCAAAAATGCATATTTGTCTTTTCCCTATGCCTTTCCACTTATAGGGGAAATGTAATATGGGGTTTGTAGTGAAGTAGGATGCTAATATAGTTTAGAATATATTGTAGAATAATTGGTAATGGTATATTTATTGCTTGCGCGTAATTGTACTTTATGTGAATTTCTGGGTATGGAAGGGTGTATAGCTATAAGATTCCTTTATATCTGGTGGTTTTTGAGTTATTTTCTGCTTTTAAGGCCGATTCCTTTATATTAGATAGACTAATTTGCAGGGTAAATCTGTAAGATTCTCATAACAAATTTGTTCTAAAAGATCTTTTATGATTTTTAATTTTAGATAATGCGCAGAGCGTTTACTACAATTATTAAAATTTAAATCCCAAAAGTACAATCTTGAGTTATTTGGCTTTTCTGCCCTATTTAGATAAGTTGCAGCCATTTTAATGAATACTCTTATTCTTACTAAGCTGTCGCAGAGTCAGACTCATTGTATAAGCACTTTTCTTTGCAGTTTAAGGAACAAACCCGCATGGAAAATGGAATCGTGTGGCCTTTATATGCAATTAGCTTAAATATTATATTTCTACTTGTGGTTAGTAGTTTACACCCATAGCATATAAAATGCTGCTTTTTAATTGATGGAGATATATTTGGCATATCACCAGACGCCACGGTTTTTAAGCATAGTTCATTCAAAGTGGTGCCATCAAAAGTAATCAGAGCATTTCTTCTGTCGATCTCTTCGGTAGATAAAAAGTGTTTATTGCATATAGTGAATAGCATAATGGGCAGGTAAAGTATTTCAATCGGCAGATATTCAATTGGATTGTTTGATAGAGTCAATGTATGCAGCCGCACCAGATTTCCTATACTACTGGGGACAGTTCTAAGTTTGTTAGACCGAAGAAGTATAGCATGAATGTGTGTGGCGGTGAATAGATCTAAAGGAAGCGCCTCAATTAAGTTTCCTTCAAGATTTAGTATAATATTTATCTCACTAAACACTGTTTCATAGTCTACCTGTTCATTCAGTGGAAGCTGGTCTTCTTTAAGTACTGATAGTAGTGGAGCAATTGGAATGTTTTTTATTGCTAAGCAGCTAAGATTAATTGTTCTAGTTTTGGTTAAACTGCACAGCCTGGTGTTATTTAAGGCTTCTTTTATCTCTGCCGCTTGGTTTTCTTCAGAAATGCCGCCAAAAAATATTGGAAGTGATAAGTTTCGTACCGGCAGTCCGCCAGTCTTTCTTCTAGACCACTGTGACATAATTATTAAAATTTTAGACGATATTTTTTTATGAGCACATTAAATAGGAATGAGCTAAAAATGCTTGCAAGTAGAACTATAGCCACAATTGAAATTCCACCGCTAACTAGGCCGTGGTTTACAGAGGAGTATGAAATAACAAACACCAAGCCAGAAGAAAATCTAGAAATAAAGCCAGAAGAAATATCAGGTGTTATTGTAATTAAAAATAACAAAATACCGTTAGATTACAGCAAGTGTACGCCGGATTATCCGCATATATCATTTGAACCGGACAACTTCCAGAAGCAATGTTTTTACTATATTAACAAAAGTCAGAGCATATTTGTAACAGCCCATACAAGCTCTGGTAAGACCCTTATAGCAGAGTATGCAAGTTACATAGCAGAGCTACACGATACACGAATGATATATACGTCTCCAATTAAAGCGCTAAGCAATCAGAAATACAGGGAATTTTCTCAGAAGTTTAGCAGTGTGGGAATATTAACTGGGGATGCGCAGATTAACAGCACTGCCAAGTGTCTAGTTATGACAACAGAGATACTAAGAAATATGCTTTACAGAGGAAGTACGATACTTGATGATGTTGAGTTTATTGTTTTTGACGAAATACACTATCTTGGAGACAAAGAAAGAGGAGTTGTTTGGGAAGAAGTTATAATTATGCTGCCCAGGCATATTAGTCTTATTTTTCTGAGTGCTACCAGCCCAAATGCAAAAGACATGTGTGGATGGATAAGTACAATAAAAAACAAAGAGATGTATCTTATAGGAACAGAAAAAAGAGCGGTAGAGCTGGAGCATGGAATATATTTCCGAAAGGAGTTGTATATGCTCACACAAAACCATAAATTTAGTCAGGAGGAGTATTTAAAAGCAAAAAATACAGGGGCAGTTGAGATATTTAAAGAAAAACAGCGAACTATGCCAGCACTACAGAAAAAAACAGTCGAGGCAAAGAAAAAGGCACCAACTATTTTAGAGACACCTATTCATATAGCAAGAGACTTAATACAGAGAAACTTGGCACCGATTGTATTTTTCGACTTTTCAAAGTCCCGTATAGAGCAGTCATTTTCCATGTGTGACTCACTTGATCTGACAACATCAGAGGAAAAGTCACTAATAAGAGGGTTTATATCAGATGCTCTTCTAAAGTTGCCTAAAGCAGACAGAGCTCTTCCGCAGATAACATTTGTGATACCAAGTCTAATTAGAGGAGTAGGCATGCACCACTCTGGGCTGCTTCCTATTCTTAAAGAAATTATAGAAATGCTTTTTACAACGGGAGCTCTACGTGTTTTGTTCTCAACAGAAACACTTGCAATGGGGTTAAACATGCCTGCACGTACTGTTGTAATTCGAACTACAAAAAAGTATAGTCCAGAAACAAGGTCATATGTAGACATTAGTGTGGGTGAATACACACAAATGGCAGGGAGAGCTGGGAGAAGAGGATATGATATAAAAGGCACTTCAATTATTGAATGTTCTGGGCAGGAAATGCTACCAGAGTCACTTCTTGTAAAGCTACAAACAGGAACTTCAATGGCAATAGAAAGCAACTTCTATATTACAGCCAGAATGATCCTCAAGCTGCTTAGAGTTAAAAGTGTATCCATTGAAGAAATGGTGAGATTTAGTTTTGGGAAGTCTAAGATAGAACAAAGAATACGTAAATTAATACACCACCAGGTCACACTAAAAACAGAATTGCTCCACTCTGTTATGTCATGTGAAAAGTGCGCAGATGCCTTGGCGTATGTAGAAAAATACCAGAAAGCCCTAGGCCACTTAGAAGAAGTATATAAGTCGATTCAAATACCTAAAACCCATAACTACACTATAATTCAAACAGAATTAAAGAAGATTCTAGGCACTCCACACTATATGATAGAGACAGTCCAAAGAGAAATGCCTGAAAATGAATCTACTCAGGAAATTCGGCCTGTTTTAATGCTTGATAAGGAATCAAAGAAGCCAGCAGTAATTCCCACAAAAGACTTTAAGCTGCACAAAGCACAATCAGATGCAATCGCAGAGTGGAATGATTTAGAGGGGTTCAAATGTCTTCAGTGCAGCAACTTCCTGGCTCACTACCCAGGATACTTAAAAGAATACTTGCTGAGGTCAGAGATCGAAAATATTGACAGGCAGTTTGCATCAACAAATACCTCAGGGTTAAAGTGCAACAACTACTTTAACTATATTATTTTCTTACGAACTCTGGGATATATAGATGGACTAAACAATATTACATTAAAAGGAAAAATTGCATATGAGTTTAATTCTATAGAGTGCGTGCTTACAACAGAGGTTCTTCTTTCTCCGCAAATTGCCAATATGAAGACACACGAGCTTATAATAGGGCTAGTTGGGTTGACCTTCTTTGAAAAGCACCAGCTAAAAGAAGAGGCAGAACATCCAAGAGAAGAACCGCGCACAGAGCAGATAAAGATACTCATGCCTTCTCTATTAATAATAAATGAGATAGTAGCTGAACTAAAGCCAGTGTACAGAACATACAGAATAAAAATGGAGAATCCAAACCATGCATTCTGCGGAGAACTGGCGCTCTGGCTTAACGATAAAACACTAGCAGAGATAATTGATGCCTCCCCGCTTTCAGAAGGGGTCATTGTAAAGTATATTCGAAAAGCAACTGAAATCTGCACAGAATTAATAATAGCAGCCAGAATACTTGGAAATCCAAAGCTATCCCAAGAAGTTGAGACAGTAAATGAAAAGCTAAAAAGAGGAATTGTTTTCACTCCTAGCTTATATTATGGATAGAAACAGGCGTGTTTTCTACCAGACAGATCCAATAAATACGGTTATTTAGACAGGCCTAGAAATATATACCAACAGTCATGTGATTTTTCAAGCATAGACCATAAATAGAAAAGAGATTATTTGTGGTGCACAGTTTATTAACTATCGCAGCCATCTATGCTCCACACGCCTCTGATGGCTCTGCTAATTCATGAAGTTCTTTTTCTATTTCATCAACTTCCTCTAGATTATTCTCGCTCTTTGCCTTCTCCAAGCGCACTTTTAACTCAACTCTTCTTTTTGCAGCAATTCTTTGGTCCTTTGAAAATCTTCGCATCTGCCCAAGAGAATAGTCCTGCTCTGCCTCAGACATTCGGCTTTCCAAAGATTTAATTAGCTTATTATGCATCTGTTGGAGTGATTTGTCTCCTCCAGGAACTATGTTCTCTTTTATATACTTGCTATACTCACTCTTAGTAATAGCTTTATTACTTATACTTTGTATGTTCACCTCCTTTTTATCACCAGCTCTTTCTAGATGCATCCAGTAGTTTGTCACTTTCCCATCTATTTCATATCTCTTCCCCTCATATATCTTAGATATTCTGTATATATGATATCCATCTTCTAAACGGATCTTCACATAGTATCCATTAAGCAACTTAAATGTTCTCTTATATATATTACTCACAAAAGTGTTTCTGCATAGAACTGTGCACTTAAACATGTCAAAAGACACAGGCCTGCTTTGTTTTAAAGACCTAATTTTGTCCCTTTTCTGTACTATATCTTCTTCGCTCTCACTTTCTGTTTCTTCTTCAATTAGCCGGTTAGTTCTGTGTTTTAGCTCTCTTTTTTCGTTATCTTCGGTTTTTTTCAGATGTCTTTCGTACAGAATGCGCTCTCTTACTGTTTCCGGAAGAGATTCTAGATGAATTCTATCCTCCTCACTAGTATAGAGATTTTCCTCCTTTTGCATTCTTTTGGGTTGTCTTAGAGGCATAGTATATAAATAAATTAATTCGATTCAAATATTATGGATACAAACACAGCTGATGATAGCTATGTCGGAAAACCACTGGAACTCATTAGAATTATAGAAAATTACAAAGAAACGCCGTTATACATGGGCATTAGTGCACTTCCTGTCGCAGATTCAAAGGTCAGACTTATAAAAAGAGATGGCAACTGCTTCTATTATTCAATAATCTTTTTAATGCTAGAGCACTACTCTACTCCAGCACAGGCCGCAGAGCTTATTCAAAATTTCAATAGAATTAATAAGGCTTTGGTTCTGGATGGGGTCGAAGACTACTTAGTAAATGAATTTTCTGACCCAATTATGTCTGTGCTTAAAGCAGTGGGAAATAATGAAACTACTGGTCTTGATTCACTGGATAATATATTCTGGAATTATACTGTAGCATACTTTAGACTAATTACATCAATGCGAATAAAGAAGCACACAGACGAGTTTACGGATTTTATAGTTGATTCATCTATTGAGGAGTACTGTAGTAAAAACATAGAAGCAATTAATCAGTATGCAGGAGAGATTGAAATGGTTGCTATTACTAAAGCGCTTTCAATCTCTTTTGATATAATTTGGATAGAAAAGGAAAAAAATGATCAATTTACACGGGGAGATGGTGAGAAAATTGGAACTCTTTTATTTATGGCAGACCATTTTGACATTTTATATCTTTAAAATTAGATTCTTAGGTATATTTCAGTTTATCTTGGGTTATATGAGAATACTGAAGTGGAATAAAAGAGAATTTCAAGCAGGTTAGAAATATTTCATAGAATAATAAATGATATATTTTATTTAGGGTTAATTTAGTATATTGTATTGATAAAAACAGTCGAGCAAACAGCTCGATAAAGCCGTGTGTTTAGATTTGTCCAGTGAGAATTAGAATACTACAATAAAGATGGCTTCTGCTTAAATATTTGTTTGTTTTCATTTATAGGTAATGGCAGACGAGCAGTTTGAAGAGGATGAGATTTTAAAAGAAGAAAAACTATCTGCAGAAAAGTATGCAAAAAGTCTGGCACAGTATGAGCAGGCGCTTGCACTTGACCGACCATCTGCATTTATGAACATTCTCAAGGTGCCAGGAATAGTTTTTTTTGCTGGCGTTGGGGGGTATGTTCTAGGATGGCTTGAGTTTAGGCCATGGGTTATTATCCCTTTGCTGTACACAATAGGCTTTGTGTTTCTCTCTCGAATCAAGGAGTTTAAGCGAAGCATGGAGGCGTTTGTTTATTTTTCAATTAGAAAGCAAACTGTGTCTAAGTATGAAAAGGTCGACTGGATGAATGCAGTCATTGAAAAGGCATGGAGATATGTTGAATCAACTATTTCAAAGACACTGCTGCTTAGAGTTAGCGCAATACTAAGGAATATTAAAGTTCCAATGATTAGTGACATCCGGCTGGATAGGTTTACACTTGGGGGGCAGGCTCCGGTAATAGAAGGCATTAGAATAAGACAGTCATGTAGAGAGTCTTTGATAATAGATGCTACAATGCACTTTATTCCATCTGTATCTGAAGAAATGCACTCTAACTTAGGCACCCCGGGAGAGAACAATGTTACTTGGAACTCTAACATTACATTCACTATCCGGGTAGGAGGATCTTCTGCCGGGATAGACATGCCAGTTACACTGAAGAACGTGTCATTTAGAGGAAGCGTGCGTATTAAGCTAAACTTTACATACGATGCAAGTGTCATAGAGGGGGTTGAGTTCTCTTTCTTGAAGCAGCCAATGATTGGATTCAATATTGTTCCATTAAAAATGCTAGATATAATGGACATTCCTGGGCTGGCAAGCACAATAAAAAAAGTCATTGAGATGGGTATTGAAAAGGAGGTGCTTTACCCGAAAAGAATTTCAGTCGCACTGAAGCCCAAGTCAATGTACTATGTGGGGGCCATCTCTGTGCACGTACATCGCGTATACACAAAAGCAAAAGACAACCTTACTTTATCAATTGGATTAAATGGGAGAAAAGGGCACTTCATAGCGCCAATTGAAAATGAAGATTCTAACTATATAACATACCTACCAATTAAAAACATGGACGACTTGGTCTTTATCTTTATTCAAAAGAAGAATGAGAAAGTGCCAATAGCAACAAAGACCTTTTCAATCGAAAAGATTTGCATGCAGTCAAGAACCCAGGGAATTTTCCCACTATCAAATGGACAGGGATATATTGATGTATCCTTTTTATACCATCCAAAGATAAATGTTGACAAGGTACCAGAGAATGAAACACCAAAATCGGCCATTGTGACAGTAAAGCTAGCGCAGTTGATAGATATGGTGGATGTAATGGCCATGCCATACAAGAATCTTTCTGTTAGAGCAACTGCGTATATGCGGCAGAAAAGAACAAAAAGTAAAGATCCAACACATATGTCCGCAACTGAGCTTATGCCAGAGGAAAATGACACTGCAAGTCCTGGGTTCTCTGTTACAAATGATTCTTCAACAGACTCAGATGAGGAGCTTAAAAAAGATCCTAAGAAAAGTCTTCCTGCTAACGAAATGCTTGGCGTGTTTACGACTTCAACAGCAAGAAATGTTTCAAGTCCGGCATTCGATGATAAGTTTGTGTTTTTCACCAGAGATACTAAGCGAACTATAATAACAATTGAAGCGCTTGACAAGAAAAGAGTTCTAGGAAGTTTTAATGTAAACATTCGCAGAGGTATATCAATTTCATACGGAACATTTGACTTTTGGCATATGCCTGCGGGAAGAGCCAAGCTTCTGTTTTCTGCGGAGTACTGCTGCAGAATCAAGGTAAAGATGCAGAAGTATACACACGTGCGCATGGTTAAAATCAATACTATAGAAACAGAGGGGGTGTTTTCTGGGTATCTGGTAACTTCTGGTAGAGTTGTGGCTGTACAGCCATTCTTCTCGCACGCTATTGGAGAGTATTCAGGAATCACATTTGTGCCTCTTTTATCAAAAGAAGAAATAACCAAATATGTTGCATATCTAAAGGACGAGGTATACGGCGGATGCGATGTGGTGAATGGCGAGTCATATATTGCAGATTCTAAAATTGACATGAGTATAACAGATTATGAGCTTTACAACCACACGCCTGAAGATAAAAAGGCCGAAGTTAGTATAGACCAGGAAAGTGAGGAAAAAACTAATACTAGCGAAGAAGAGACAAAGGAAAGAAAGCCAATGAAAGCGTCCAGCATAAATCACGTGCCTCCTATGGACTCATCAGATTTGAATTCTCCACCCGAAGAAATGCCAATTAAATCCGCATTCATTCAAATGCGTGTTGTGGTATGCAGAGTAAACCATCCAATATTCCTGGAGTTTTCAAAAGATGGCATTGTTGTTGACAGAAGTGCCCCCAGCTCAGGAAAGAAGCTGTATGGAGAGTTTATTTTCTTTAGTGATGTGACTATCTCGGTGTTTACAGTTAAAGAAGGCTTCCTTATAGGCAGGTTCCATTTATTCAAGCCTAGCGGTAGGCATGAGATAAAACTAACCAATGGCCAGCTTTTTGTCATAGATGTTAACAACAGATACTATAAAGGCCCCTCTCTTCAGGCCATACAGACGGGAACTCTCTCTATATCAGGCCTTGCCATGCAGATAAAAGACTTAGCAGAGCCCGACGTATATTCCAGTATATTCCTAGAAATACTGGTAGGCAGTGAGTCTAAAATAACAAAGGCATCTTCTGACATCGCATCTCCTCGCTTTGATGAAAACTTTTCGTTCCCAGTTTTTACTCCAGTGGACACGATAGAGATAAAAGTCTATGGATGGACTCTTCTAAAAGAGAAAAAGTTCTTGGGGGAGGTAGAGATTAGTGCAAATGCAATTTCGTCTGATGAGTCAGCAATTACTGCGAGCGTGCCCGCTATGTGCATAGACAGTACTTCAACTATTTATAAATTAAATGCAATTATGATTTTGCATGAAAATGGAAGAGTATGAAGGATGGTCACTCGATGAGTCAGAACTGCTAGAAGTACAGGAAAGAACTTTCTTTCTAACGCATGAAGTAGTAAAGATGTACTCATACTTGCAATGGTAGTAAATGCTAATAAAAGGATATAATCTAAGATTTCTGTGCCGTATGGGCAATTCAATGGGCACTTACATTTCACTAATTTTTCTAAATACTTGTATTTATTCACATAACCCGAAACCAAACAAAATACATTAATTATGCTAATATTTAAGAAATTAGAAATGCTATGCATATAATAGCGCATGTACCGGTTATTTTTTAGACTAAAAAGAAAATTAAGAGAATGTATATTTATTAGAATGGGAAGTATCTAATAGTCTTTCCTTGAGTAGATTTAATATCAACTGATTTTAAGTTCTGCATTCCCTTCTTAAGAAGACCAATAAGAGCTTGCATGGCAGTGGACACGTTCTGGGATATTTCAACTGGGTTCATTTTAGTAGTACCCACTGAGAATCCAAGAAGTAAATCGGCCTTAAGATTTAGCTGAACTTTTCTTCTGACATCTTCATAGTAGTTCTTGATCTCATTTACGTTCTTGATCATGTATACTGGCTTCTTTTTTCCGGTGAATATCAATGGCTCGAATACTTTGTATAGAGATGGAACAGAGATGAAAGAGTGATACTTCTTTACCAAGTTTCTTCTTCTCTTCTTTGCCTCTGGAGTCTTTCCTTTGTACTCATCAAAGGAAATGAATGGAATGTCTGATCCCTCTAATGCATTTGCTAAATGAATGTCAGCTAGCACAAGAACCTTTTCCTCCTTTCTCTTTGGGTATGGAAGGGTGACCTCTCCTCTAAATCTCTTGTCTCTTGCTGGGTCGTACCCTTTGATTCCTACTCTTACCTCAATTGTTTCACCTGCTTCGGCTCTTTTTGGCTTTACACCGTTAATAATTGTTTCTAATGTTGATACAATTGCTTCTGCTTCAAATGCTTTTGAACCCATGACTAAAGAAAAAAGAAAGAAAATTATAAATATTTTTCCAGTACTGTAATAGCCAAAATACCCCGGGAATACCAGATACCCTGGCAGAGCAGACCATTGCCATGTGCCCTGCTGGATAGATTGTAAGTGCATGGAGTTCTTTAGATACACATTCTTTTCTGAAATTCCAGACTCTGTTTTATTATAATACGTATTTAGTTGAATTCTATAATCACAAATGCAGTTACTTTTACAAAATAATATTTTGGGAGTTCTCGTGTTTTACCTATTTACTTCTTTTATTTTGACCTTTTCTCACTGTATGATAGATGCGAAGGCGCTGAAAGCTTTTTACTGGATACTTTTTTATCAATTCTGTCAATCTCGTCATCCTCTGATTCTGTCTGTATGTCTCTGTCTGATGCCAGCAAGATTGAGGCAAGCAGTTCATTCTGCTCAGTTTTCGTTCTATAAACAGTGGGCGGGTTCTCTTCCATTTCTTTGATCTCTTCAACTATTTTGAACGAGTACCCCTGATCTATTAAAAACTGCCTTCTTCTGGTAGAGTATGGAACTTCCTCTGTGTCCATGCTCACCAGTGTATAGAAATACGCAGTAAAGCCCTCATCCGTTCTTCTTTTTGCTCTGAGAATTCTTCCAAGCCGCTGCGTCTCCTGCCTTCTGCTTCCAAAGTGGCCGGATATTTGAATAAGACAGGTCGCTTCTGGAAGATCAATCGAGGTGTCCCCGACCTTTGACAGAAATATTGTGTTAATCTTCGGATTTGTTCTAAATTGGTTTAGAATGTGCATTCTCTCAGCTTGCCCAGTTGGTCCGTATATAAACGGCTTGCCAAACTTAAGAGCATACGCCTTTAGCGTAAAGACATTATCAGAAAAAACAATTATCTTGTCCCCAAGCGCCTCGTGCTTGTTTATAATATATTCACACATCTGTATTTTAGTTGGGTTCATTGTTGCCAGTATCCTTTTCTTTCTTATGTCAGCCACTAAGTACTGTTTATAAAACTCTCCCGTCATCTTGCACCATACTTCGGTACAGCACACTTTTGATATATGTCCCTGCGCGCTCAGATTAAGCCAGTCAGCCTCGTACAGCTTAGGCCCTATCAAAAAGTTAAGATCTTCTATTTTTTCATCCTCTCTGACTAATGTGGCAGTCAGTCCTAGCTTACAGTGTGAAATAATTGTTGAAACCACTCTTCTAAACATGTTTGCTGGCACTACATGAACTTCATCAAAAATAATAAGCCCCCACTCAGTATTTGTCAGAAAGTCCATTATTTTCTGCGTTTCGTACGACCGCTTCCCGCTGTATGATACCATAGTGTACGTGCTTACAACTATCCCCGCCTGGCCAGAAAATTTCTCTTTAGTATCTGATGTGAGTATTGCTATTGCCTCGTCTTTCACATTTGTAAAATGCTTTATTTGCTGCTTCCACTGCTCAACAGAAACTGATGTGGTACACAGTATTAGGCAAGATCTTTTCATTGTACACAGAGCCACAATACCGACCAAGGTTTTACCAGCACCACACGGAAGCACAATAATACCCGATCGTGCTCGCCCGTTTCCAAACATTTTGTTCAAGCTAAATTCCTGATATGTTCGTATAGATGTTGTTGGCTTTAGATCAATATCCAGAAGAGGTAACGTATTCTCCGTCCTAAAATCATACTCCTCAATCAGGGGATAGTCCAGCTCTATGCACCTCTTCTTTGCCAGCTCTACTTTAGACCTCTCTATCTCAAAGTTAACAATGCTTCTTTTCTCCTCGGTGATTGGCACACAGAGTTCCTGAATAACTGGGTCGCGATATAAAAATGATATGTTCTGATTCTCCTGGGATTCTATAAAGTACCTTCCCTGCCGAATAACCATTTTAATTTTTCCATAGCTGGTTGTGCACGACCTAATAAAGTTTAAAATGCTCAATGGCACTTTATTCTTACTAAAACGATCCATTGTGTCAATTATGTCTTCTGTTTTTAGCCCAACACTCGCTGCAGCATAAAGAGAGTACGCTGTAAGCTTATACTCATGCATATTACTTGGCCTAGTAACGGGCTCTGCTATAGCAATAAGAAAGTCCTGGGCTTGCTGGCTCTGCTCAGAGTGCATTTCTAGTATTATTATACCGTCTGCAGACACCCACATTGGCCGCGTATGATGGTTCTCTTTAAGAATTATGTGCTCTTCTGCTCCTTCTAACGTACTAGTGGCTTGTTTTGGCAGCATTTACTTCTTTTCTATTTTTCTGTTTTTCTAAAATTCATATATTCTACAAACCTCTCTACACCAATTTCAGCCTATAATCCCATTGAATATTTATTTTATTACATTTACACCTCCTAATTCACGCTTTTTATTATTGACTCTAGCACTGCTGTATCCTGGTTAGCTAAGTACTTTTCAATTACCATGCAGGCTCTGTTATACTTTTCTGTTAGCGTAGCCGTTGGTTTAAAGGCATCTACCTCTTTTCTTACTAAATTAACCATTTCATTATACTTTCCCAGCCTTTGTAATTCTTTTATTACATTGAGGATTCTTTTGTTCTTCTTATGGCCATTTACCTCTTCCATATTTTTATTTTTCTTGGTATGCCATGGAGTGAAAGACTATTTATACTTGAGATATTTAGTAATGTATGTGCTAAGATAGGATACTATCTATTAAAAAATAAGGATATGAGTTTAATATCCATATATAGAAACACCCAAATAGGAAAGAAAGATGCAATTAAGGGGCTTTCTCTATTAATACATTTTGGAGTCGTTGGATTTACTAATTATACCGGGCGTGGTGTAAGATACTTTATAAAAAAGGCCCACTTCTCCATTATAAATTATCCCGTGTATATTAAGTACTGTGAAGATGTATACGGCCCACATGGAAGTCAGATAGCAATGGAAGTACTCATTAGGAAGAAAATAGGAGTAGGCTCAATACCAGAAGAACTGATGGAGACAGCAAAGAAAATGATTAGAGATGGAGTTTTGACAGAAGAGTCTGTTAATGGCGTAAAAAGAGTTAAAGAAGAAGGCGAAAAATATTTAATATTTTCTAAGAAATCGGTTGACTCGAAAATTCTTACTAATTTTTTTTACAACGATATTTCCCAGCACTTTACAGAGAATACAAAAAAAGTATTTTCTGCAATAAAAAGCTTCTACCCAGCGCCATCTCCCCTTAATAGAGTTCTTGAAAGGTGCGCAGAATTTCAAGTTGTCCCAGAAAGCACCGGCTTATCTACATCACCAAACATTAATGAAACGGTTCAGAAACACATAAAGTATCTTATAGGTTATGGAGCAGTATCCGGTGGATATGAAATGTACCAAGTAAATCACGAGTCATATCTAGACAAGATAAAAAAGAAGGTTCTTCTGGAATACTGTGATATGTATATAGGATCTACTGCATCCACTGTTCTTTCTATGCTGTTAAGCAAGGGATACATTGAGGATAAGTTCATACAGAAACATCTTCTGCTTGAATCGCAGGAATGCAAGAAAACTCTTTTCCTTCTTTTATCAGAAAGATTTGTTAGTCTACAGATGATACCAAGAACCGCAGATTGCGCTCCGTCAAAAAGCTTTCATCTATGGTCTGCAAACATCCGTAAAGTGTTTGGCATTCTTGAACAGAAAGTGCAAAGTAAATTGAATGAGAACTACATAGAACTATCAACATTAGAGGAAAACAAGCTATTTACTGTGCCTGGAGAGTATAAACAGAAAACAGACCAAATATTTGGAGCGCTTGAAAAGCTGCACACATTCTGTTTTATACTGTCATTATAAGACAAAACAGTGTTTTAGTCAAGGTATTAATAATAATAAACCATAATATATAGAATGAAACGACAATTAGTACTTTATGCGGTTATGCCCTTTGTCTGCTGGTGTGAGATAGGAAAGGAAACAACTAGTCGTCTTATGACTAATAGGCTGAGCCAGCTTAGTAGCATGCTTAATTCTATTTTAGATGGGGACATAGCCCAGGAAAGAGCAATTCTGACAAGCACATTAAAAGGCCTATCTCATCGATATTCATCTAGTAAGGAGCTAGTAAAAAAAACTGAAAAAACACCGGAAATAAAAAAAACAAGAAGAAAGAAGATCGAGGAACCTGAGCCAGAGTACAGCACAACAGAAAGAATATCAAAGACAAGGAAAATAAAGTCAAAAGCAATAGATGAAGATCTAGTATCCGATAAAGTGCCAGAAGATGATAGATCATTGGATTTTGAAGACAGCACATATATACCCAGAAAATCTGATGTAAGCTCTCGGAGGAGAGCACATGAGTCTCTACGAAGCACGAATACAGATTATGAGGAGTCTTCAGTTGAAAAACGGCCTAAATCTAGCAGGCATAGTATATACGATGATGAATACAGCCAGGAGTATAAATAATATGAAGTTACCGGTATTTTCTAGCTAAAGAATCGGATTAGAATAAATGACTTATTATTAAAGCGTGTGTAATTAGGCCACTTCTGAATATTCTGGCTATTTCAGATGCTGATAGATAATAAACATAGCAGATCGAATGTATTACTACTATAAAGAACTATTGTTATACTTTACCTTTATTTTTTTGCACTATTAAACTACTGCATTGTTTCTTTCCAGAACTAATACTTCTTGTATAGAATTCTAAAAGATCTGATATAGTAGCTATGCGATAAGTGCTGTGATTAGAAGAAAAAGTATTCCTATGAATATCTCATCGTGACATAACCAAATAGACATCTACTTAAGTCTGACCCACTTTACTGCGCATTACAGAAAAGCTGCCTTGGAACAAAGGCATATTCATTGTCTGTTGGCATTTTGTTTTGTTTGATATTAAAGATCTCGGGTGTTTTCCACAAGCCAGGCAAGACCATCTTTATGATGGAGAAGCAGCGGCTTCAACATATCTTGGATGGTTTTTGACTGCTTGTTTATGTATTCTATCTCTTGTGAAGATAGACTTTTAGTATCAATTAAATCCAGATGCAATGGAACTGGAGTAATGTTTCTAAGCTGTAAGAATCCTTTTGTCTCTTTATACTTCTCTACCACAGCTAGATTTTCATGGCGTAGCCCGTACTTACCCTCTCTGTAAATACCTGGTTCGATGGTTATATTCATCCCCGGCAATGCCCTTACTCTGGATGAGCTATCTAGCGTTTGCGGTCCTTCATGCACATTTAATCCAAATCCTACACCATGCCCAGTGCTATGCGCATAGTCAATGTTCTCATCCCAGACATGCTTTCTTACTATGATTGACAGTGCACCAAGAGCAGTTCTCTCTGAAAACTTAGTAGTCTCCAAGTCAATATGCCCCTTAATAAGTGCTGTGTAATCTCTTTTTTGTTGGTCTGTTGGCTTTCCAAAACAAACCGTTCTTGTTATGTCAGTAGTGCCCATTGTGTACTGCGATCCAGAGTCAATTAAAAATAGACTGTCAGTTGAGAGCTTAGTTGTGTTGTCCTCTGGCGCATAGTGAATAATTGCTCCGTTCTCTCCATATCCAGAAATAGTCTCAAAACTAGGAACAATAAACTCGGGATCTTTTTTTTTCAGTTCTAGCAGCCGGTCTGCCACGTCCTTCTCTCCTACACTACTGCCCTCTGCGAGTTTCTTTTTAATTTCACCAAATAGCATGCATAAATAAACTGCATCCCTTTTGTTGGCCTCTTCAAATCCTTTTATTTCTGCTTCTGTTTTTATTGCCTTTAAATTAAGTATTCCATCGAAGTCTCTTACATTGTTTTCTTCTACAATAGTGCACAAAATTTGATAATTTGTATTAGAAGATATTCCTATGCATTTATCTGATATCTCTGAAATGTGCCTGTAAAAATCTTTATACGGCCGTATAACAACATCTGGCACTTCGGTTGTCAGACTTGCATCTGTAAATAAAATAGCCTCCTCTTCCTGCACAATCAAGAATGAATAAAACAATCTAGACATAGGAATGTCGCTTCCTCTTAAATTTGTGGCCCATGCAATCTCATCCATGTCGGAAATAATGACCATGTCAAATGACGCGCTCATAAACCGCATTTCCTTATTCTTCTTCATTTCACTTCGGACTTTTTTGAGCTTTTCCCCGACAGACTCTTGATGCTCCATTACTTCAAGATACCCTGGCTCTATTTTTGGCCGAGTTGTCCATAACTGATCAATTACATCTTCATTAAGTATATCTATCTCAACATTCTCTGGAAGGTTTTTAAAGTGCTTCTCATACTCTTCTTGTGTTATATCCTGCGCATTAATCCCAATAGTGCCATTGCACTCTGCTAGTCTCTGGCTTACTGTTGGATCTGTGCCCATCCGGGAAAGAAGTACATCCTTTGGCAGCTGCTTCTCTGCCTGTATAAAATACCTGCCATCCGTATATAAATACGCGGTGTCCGGAAGAACCAAAAGAGTTGCATTTGATCCTGTAAATCCTGTCAGCCAGGCAATGTGTTCATAGTGTGGATGAACATACTCGTTTAAATGCGGGTCTCTTCTATATAAAACACACCCGCCGAGGTTTTTCTTTGCAAGAACCTTTCGCAAGGCAGATATTCTTTCTTCTTTAGGAATGTCTTTTGATAAATTCATGTCTTTCATGGGGTTCCCCTCTATTTTCTCCTTATGCGCTGCTGTATACATTCTATGGATTATAATTAGAAAAATTATATACACGAATTGTTTCATTTAATATACAAATAAATATTCTCTTTAATCCATTTCAAAGGCCTGTTTAATTTTTGAAAGACTCAATCTATGCTTATCTGCTTCTATCTTATTAACAAGCGCCTTTATCTCCTTAATAAATGTTTTAACATACGAGAACTGCTCTGTCGGCGAGCTTTCTAATTGTTCAATTTCCACCCATTTAATCTCTTTTATCTCATTTCGTGTTTTTGTTTCAAATACCGTTGTATGCTCAGATACATTCATAATAGCAAATAGCTTAGACTCTTTGCTCTTTGTTCCTGTTTCCAAAAATATGTTTGTTATTAGCTTGTCTGTTATATCATATCCCACCTCTTCATATACTTCTCTAACTGCGCATTCTATACTGTTTTCAGACTTACATATCTTCCCACGCGGAAAAGTAAAAGATCTCTTTGGCCCAAACCCTCTAACTAAAAGTATTTTTGTCATTTCGCTATTGAATATTAGTGCACCAAATACAGGAACTGTTTTCTTATACCTCAGAAATTTCTTGAAGTCTTCATCCACCTTTATTGCCCCTTTTAAGTGCTCATTGTGCGCTATAAGCTGAAATGTGAATTCTTTTAAATTTAAATATGGAAGGCCGTATCCTCTGCGGTAGTGGTCTTCATAGAACCAGTGGGCCTCCTCTACTTGAAAGAACAATCTTTCACTGTTTCTTAGCTCTGACAATGGCAGGCAAGAAATAAATCTGCCAGATAAGTCATCTAATGCTTCACTAAGCTTCATCTTAATTTTTGCTTATTTTTATTTTAAATAAATACCAGTCCTTCTATTATTTACATTATTACTTCTCTACTATCCCATTAGTTTCTTCTAAGTTTATGCCCGAACCAATGGTTATCTATAATCGCCGTGCATAAAAGTAAAAACAACAAATAAAAACTGCCACACACAGTGTTACAAATAACAAGTCATTGCTTATTTAATTAATAAACTAAGTCGGCTCATGTTTAATTAGATCCAATTCAATTAGAAGTGGATATTCTTGCGCTATGCGAATTATTGCTTAAAACAATATATAGTATGCTGTGCCTGATTGTTTCTGTTCATTTCGGCTATACTTCAATGTCTAATATAACAAATCTCATGTGGTTGTGTAATTTTACTATTATATGGCTTGGTTTACCTTGGGGTTCCTTTATTCTTAGCTTTATTCCCAACTTTTTTACCACATGCATTATCTGCTTTTCTTTTAACCCTAGCTTGTTTCCATATATTTTAACTTCTAAATCCCGACGTGAGTTGTTCTTTAATAGTTCTTCAAACTTCTTGTGGTCTATTGGAAGACTCTTCACAAGCTCTATTATCTTCTTCTCTTTCTGCTTCTTAGACATGGAAAATTGTAAAAACTGACATCTAAAATAAAAATAGACTGACCAATAAAATGCGCCAATCTTCTAAATAGACCAATAGTATTCTTGGCCACTTTTTCTCCTTCTGCATAACCGTACTTCTCCTGCTTTATACTTACATCCCTGCATTTTTCCTTTTAGTAACTGCTAAATTAAAGAGTTATCTGTATATATTAAGAGTAAATTAGAATAAATTTATTTTTATAAACATAACAAAGTTTATGCAGAATATTTCAACCAAAGTACAGAAATTTTAATTATTCAAAAAAGAAGCGTGGTTACTTGATTTTTTAAATATTTTATTACAAAATGGGAATCATACGGAGTATCTTCCCTCTTGAGGTACTTATTAGAATCACGCAGTATCTTAGCATAAAGGATATAAAGAGGTTAATGTGTGCCTCAGATGGGATTAGAAAGGCAATAGAGGCAAATCCAATTATATGGAAGCAAAAATTAAAAGAAAGAGAAAGAGACTGCACAAATGGAAACTATTTAGTTGAAGTGAAAAAGGAGTGCATTCTTACACATAGTTGGATAAAAAACATCAACAACAGTAGCAATAGTATTAAGCACATACCAAATTGTGAGATTACTAAAATTGCAGCATATGGCGATATGATTGTTGTATCTAGCAACTCAACACATCTCTATATATTAGATAAGTCATTGGGGTATATTAGAAAATTAAAACAGGCAAAGGGAAGTATTTGGACATTTGATTATGCTAATAATGTGCTTGTATCTGGCAGCACGGATAAATCTGTAAGAGTATGGGATATTTTCTTGGGTATTAGTATAAAAACTCTGTCTGAACATAAATCCACAGTAAGAACGGTTCTTCTAGCAGATAAATATGTTATAAGTGGGTCTAGGGACTCTACTATACGTGTGTGGGATTTAAATACTGGAGGTGTGATTCATGCGCTAAAGAGGCATACAGGAAGCATCCGGGATATGGTGACAGTGAAAAATAAACCACTATTAATCTCGGGCTCGTATGACGGCACCTGCATACTATGGAACTATCGCACAGGGGAAGGCATCCGATACTTGATAAAACTTTCCAGAAGGATATATAAAGTACAGTGTATTGGGGATTGGGTAGCAGTAGGGGGAATGGATCAGAAAATGCATGTGGTCACTTTAGATGGCAACCATGTATTTAGCAGTGCCGCACAGAATGGAACTATTTTCCAAATTAAAACAGACAGCGAGCAATATGTATATACACTAACTGCAAATGGAACAGTTTCTAAATGGAATGTAAAAAAGAAGGAACAAATTTACCAGATTGATACGCATACCAAGGCCATAGACATTTATATTATAAATCATCTGTTGGTAGTTGGTCTTATCGATAGAATAGATTTGTATTGTAGAGAGAAAGGTATTTTTATAAGAACAGTGGCCGCGGTTGATATGTTATACAGTGTATACTGCGACAACACGGTGCTTATATACGGATATAAAGATAATGGGCTGTGCAAGCTTACATCAATTCAATATAAAAATATATTATAGTAAAATTGTATACATAGCCCAAACATCTAACTTGAAATATTAAAAAGAGATTATAATAAGTATTTTTGTACCATTACATGTATACGCCCAAAATTCATATAAATTAAGTCTCTATTAACAAAAAGTCAATAACCCTGCTATAAAAAAATTCATACACATTGTTAAAAAGATTTAATCTAGTGAATTTCTATCATTATGCATGAAATATTTCATTTAGCCATTAATTTTGTTATATATTATTGTGGTGATAAATTTATCTAAGTACATTAACAAATTGTTATTATTTTTAAACTTTCTTTCATTATTAATTTGGTTTTTTCTTAATTCTTTATAAGGAGTAAAATAGATTTAAATTTTATATCCGTTAAAAAATTTTAAATTAGTATTTATGAGCATAATAGAAAAGATGCGGCTTAATAGATTAAAGCTTTCTATTTCAGAGAATATAGTACCACGAGATAAAAAAGACATTGTATACATCTGTTTAAGTAAAATAGATGCCATTAAAGCCTTCCTTAGAGAGAATTCTTATGTTCTGTTTGTTTCTATATTAATTGTAATAATTAACATATTAATAGTAGTAATAGTACAACAAAGGAAACAAATATTATATAAAGCTGAAAAAATTGATACAGAGTGCATGACTGATTCCATTCAAACCACAGACTTTGGGACTATAACTAAATCTGAGCCCACTGTTAACGAAATATCACCTCAAATTGAAACTGGTGCTATAAGTGAAACTCGGCCTAAATTAACTAGCTCTGCCTCTTTTAATGCTCTGCCAGCTTCTGATAGTGAAGATGGCGCCACCTCAACAAGAAATTTAGCTAGAAGATGGGGAAGCGATGGAAATTTCGAGACTTTCCAACAGTTACCAGAGAATGACAAAAACATATTTCCTGATGCTAATGGCCAAAAAAGAACTATTGGCACACAGGTAGAAGAAAATGAGCTTTTTAATAATTCAAATCCTTCTGTAAGCACCGATTCTAGCAAAAAGTCTCAGAATAAATTGGCAGGTCAATTTAAAAAATTTGGCAAATTTGTAAAAACTAAAGCTTTAAAAATAATACCAGAGAAATCTAAAAATAAAAAATAAACGTTAATTGGACTAACAGTTTGATTATTTACTATTTCATACTATATATTGGATTGCTTTTATTTATAATAATGTGTAAGACATAAATAATATTTTATTTTAATAAATCATGCTTATATTACATAATGTAATAAATGCTCATGTATACTCTTGAATATTTATGTAGTATTAATATACTATTTGTTTATGCTATAGCAGATAGAAATATGTAAAAGACAACATTCTATTCTTATATTTACATTACATCACTAAAAGTATTGTAACGTATGTTTAATATTATGACTTTGTCTTAATCATAAATAAAAGTTCTGTTTGTATTACAGTAATTATAAGAAGAACATAATAAGTTTAAAGCCCCCTTATTGAAATAACAAAAAAACATAGTGTACCCTTCTATATAAAACTATTAGTATGCAAAGTCTAGTAAAATACTTTACTAAAAAATTATTATTATTAGCTGATCAAACAGTATATAAATTAAATTTTTTTTATTCTCTAAATGGATATGCAAAATGTGATCAAGAGAACAAAAGCAGCAGGTGATAAACTTATCTCAACAGCAGGAGACGCTAAATATGCTTTAATAGATACATATAATAAAAAAAAGGAGCCTACTCTGAATGCTATAAAGACTGGTGCAGAAACGGTTTTCGAAACAAGCAAAAATGCAGTAAATCATGTGATTGAGCACACACCAGAATATATTGATGCTTCTAAAGAATATACCACAAACAATTGGATTCCAATGCTCATTGGCGCAGGTCTTTTCTTAATTATACTCATTATTTTGAAACTGTTTTTATTATTAAGAAAAAGCCAATAAATAACTATTAAGTTTAATTTAACTATACAATTACAACAGCTATTTTTATAAAAATACAAAAAAACCTTTTAAATATTTACAGCAATTTTTAATTAAATGAAAAAGCTATTTAGAAAAGTCACAGGCCAAGCAACAATTACTGATCACTTAGATGATGTAAAGAATTCAATTTGTAAAATAGGTAAAAAAGTATTTAATGATATAGAAAAGGCTGGAAATGAATTTTATTCAGAAATACAAAGGTCTTATGAAAGTAATCCATCTGCAAGCACTACAACACAACGCAGAACTATACCAAAAAGAAGGATAGATGCTAAAAACACTGTAAGATATCCATCTGTAGTTTTATCTCAAGAAACCGCACGAAACAATGAACTCACATATTGGAACAAGCATAAAGTGCTATTTCTTACTGTTTCAGGAGTGCTTTCTATTTTATTTATTATAATCTATATTATAAAACAAAAGAAAAGAAAGTCTAGCTCTGTTTAATAAACATATCTACTATATCATAGCCTAAAACCAAATGTACAAAAATTTTATAAATGTAAAAAATAATTTATAGACGAATTTTATTATAGCTATTTGTATAGATAAAAGAACCTCTTAAATCTATAAAATTGAACCAAAATTAATTAAAGCGTTTATATAAATATCTGATTATAATATTGGGTGGCTTGCTATGAATAACTTGTTCTTCTATTATACATTTAGTTAAAAATATATATGCATTGCCTTTGGCATATACATAAGAAGATACGTCTATATTTATCCTATTGTGGTAATTAACCATGGGTTTTTCTTAATTATGGTTATAATTAGACAGCTGTTTCTTAAAACAGTGGCTCTTAAACAGTAACATCCCCATTTTCTTCACTCTCAGTGTTTTTCTTCATGAACCGCCTGGCTATAAGACCTACTACTACTATAAGCATAATTACTGCAAGTGTTATAGCACCAATCATTATGTATTTGTTTCTTCTTTTAATCTGATCTGGATTAGTTATGTACACTATGTCTTGAATGTTTCTTAGTGACATGTCTGGAATGTACTCTTTCATAGAAAATGCCTTTACCTTTATTGAATCCATACTCATCATTTTACAGTTTAAATTTTTTAAATATTTATATTTTAGAACTTTATGTAATTTAGGACTAATAAGTAAAGTCATTTAATACTTTAGGGTTAAATTAAATGAATATTTATCTCCTAAATAGTAGAAGTTTACAAGCATTCAATAAAGCAAAACATCAATGCAAAAGCACATTATATCAAATCTATTGTAGTGTGGTAGTTTAAAATGCAGTATACAAGTTAATATATTGCTTCTTGCCTTTCATAGTACACTATCACGAAATAATATAAATATTGAAATTTAAATAATAGACTTATATACTAGTTGTAATGCGCAGTAAAAACAGAATTAAACTCACCACTATGTATTAAAAACTGTATATACTAAGGAAATACAATACAAATATATATTCGCCGTATCTGAATTATACTAAAATGTTTTTAACATCTATTGATTGTTATAGTTAATTGGCGTAAATTCGAATTTTACATTTAACTGAGGTAGTATTAAAGCTTTCTATGACATATTTTCTTAATTAACATTATTTGACCTCTACATTTTATTATTCTTTTATTTTTATATAACCCGAAATAATCTAAAATTCTTGATTATTCACCTATAACATTGTATAATATAAAGGATAAATTGTTTATTTCTAATAAATCCATGGTTAACTTAGTTATAATATTTAAATAATTAAAAATTAGATAGAATAATACTCTATTATGCATGAATTAAACATGCAACTCTTTTATTATAATAAAACTTGTTTCTTCTAATATTAAATATTCTGTAAAGCAGTTTGTGTTAGAAATGAATATTTCAATGAATTTTTATGAATAACTCATTATTTTAATTTTAGCTGATAATTAAATTAAAATATTTTTCTTATAGTTTAATGAGCAGTGATTTATTGACTAAAACATATAACAGTACAGTTAAATGTATCCAGAATGGTGTTACTTTCCTAAAAATAGAAACTATATCTACTAAAGTATCCAATGTATTTGATGCGAGCACAATTAGTAAGTATGATATTTTTATAATTATAGCAATTATAGTTGTGTGTATAGCCACTGTAATTTTATATATTAAATTTAATAGAAGTAATACAGAGCCCACATATAAAACAGATAATTCGAATACATTTAGTACAAGTAAGTATTTGCACAGTGAATATGGCATAGATGAGAAAACTGCAGATAAATTTGTAAAATATAATTCGATAAATATCAACCCATCAAGTAGGTCTATAGATACTGATAATAGTTTCTTTGCTACTCCAGAAAAGACTATATCGAAAGAAAAAGAATCTTTTTCATATTCAAACCCTGCAATGTCTCTATCTAATGATTTGCTTATAGATGAAAAACAATTTGCTATAGTGCTACAAAATATTAAAAATCAAGAAGATTCTGAATATTCTGCATTGCTAGAAAATAGTGATTCTGAAAATGATGAATTTGATACGTTTGTAATGAACCGGAGTAAAATGTGCACAAAGTCATAATTAAAATATATATTAGCGACTTTTATTATACTTTATTTCAATTATAGCAACTGTTTTATTTTAAAGAACCACTTATATAAAGCATTTAAATACTTTCAAAAAAATATATACGAATATAGTAGATATGTAATAGTATATATTTGATTTAATAATATACTTCAAAATATACAGAAGCTCGCCATATAAATATGTTTTAATTTAATTCTTCTGTATCATTGCGTATTAATAACAAGTATGTGTGTCTTAACTTAAGAAATGTAATTCCGAAATTAATATTTATATTATAATAGAGAGTACTATTTACTTTTTAGGAGATATATGATTATTAATAAAATAATTATTAATAATAAGTTTTTTTTGCCTATTAATATGTCACAAATACTTAGCACATCTTCTATAGATTTTAAAGAAGATATTTCTAAACCCGATATAACTCCTTCTATAGTACCACCGGTATTGAATCAGGAAATTATAGACCACGAAAAGAGTCAAAGTGTATTTGAATCCAATGCTGCTATAGCTATTTATACACTATTAGGTATTTTAATAACTGCAAGTATAATTATAGTATTAGCTGCTATGAAAAAGCAATCTGTTCAAACAGTAAGTAATCCTTCAAGCGAAATACATACTGAGGAAGTTCCTGATATTAGACTGTCTGGGTATATATCTACTCCAATTGCGTCAAATCCTCTAGGAAGTATAGACACAAATTCGCATTCTTCTGCAGCCTCTAACACTTCCAATCCTACCAAACCTACAATTACATAAGATAGCAACTATTCTAATATATTTAATATGTTATGCAAAGAGAAAATATTATGCATTGTAACTTTACTCTTGTACAAATACTATGAAATAATCCGAAATGCAAAAGAATAATAACTTACACAGAATACACTTTATGTAAATGGTATTTTTATATTTCTATAAAAATAAAAAGTAAAGACTTTTAGAAATTTAAAATTATAAATAAATCTGCAAACACAATTTAAATATTTAAACATTATCATATTCGAGTTATAAGCAAGAACTTTGAATTCTCACATAGGTTTATTTACTGATCGGGACTAATGTAGTACTTTCTTTAATAGAAATGTATTAAATAGCTTTTATTAGGTTTGCTGTATACAATAGTAGTGGAACAACTTGAAATTTACTGTACTGCAGTGATGATGTAATAAAGCATAGAATATTGTATTAATATAAAACAAAAGATAAAGACTCATTTATTATAGATTAGATATAAAGCAGCAAGCACATGTCTTGCATCTACTGGATGACCAGGCGCTGCAGATCTGGCATTGATTTGCATCTTCTGCGTACTCTCCAATATCTATACAGAATGGAAGACTTGTGTCTATTACATATGTATCCTTCATAGGCTTATGCGAATCAGCAAGCATTTTAATCCTTTCATCTGTGCACCCATAGTTATTCACAATTTCTCGTGACAACTCCATTGCATAGTGCTTGTTTCCCTTTTTATAGCAGGTGAGTATTGCTGCTTTAAGTGCCTTTTCCTTGTGCGTTCTCTCTAAATCAAGCGATGCATAGAATATAGCACAAGAAATGCTTGTTTTGTCTGACTGTGCTGCCTTTCTAATCTTTTCAGAAAATAGTCCCTGTAGGTACTCTGCAGCCGATTTAAGACTTCTCATTTCTTCATCGCTCTTTCTGCCCTTTTCATTCATGGAATTCACCAGATAGTGTATTGCTATAAGAAAACTGCTTATGCCGGTGGACACTTTGCCATTTGCTGCGCATTCCTTAGCTACCTTTATTTCTCGATCAATGTCAATCTTAGAAGGAATGGTTTTTATGCACCGCTGAAGCCTTTCCATATTTAAAGAAGGAAAAACTGCACTGGAAGTCTTAGCATCATCTGTTTCTGCTGCAGATGCACTTATTTCTGGTGCCCCCTTCAATTCTTTTATACTCTGAATATCCTCGCTGTCTACATCTGTAGTAGTATCCTGTGACTCTGAAATAAAAATACACTCATTAGAACTATCCTCTTTTGGAACCTCTGGCACTACTGTATCTGATTTGGTGGAGGATTCTACCTCTGTGTCTAAGACATCTATGCTATCTACACTGCTCTGCAGAGATATTAGCTTACAGAGGGTTTCTTTGTTTCCTGTAATAATTGCAGCAATTGCACAGTACATTTCATCCGTGCACTCAAATAAGAGAGACTCGATTTTATCCAGCTTCCCACTTGAAATGTAAAGAAGCAATAGCAAAGAAAATTCCTTCGCTAGTTTGAAGCACTCTTCGGCCACCCGTATATCGTAATTAATTGCAGCCTTTCCTGTTTTAATGTATACTTCTGGTGAGTGCAGTTCTTTTGCATATTTTAAGGCGTCTTCAAACTTCTTTGTTTTAATTGACAACTCAAGCCTTACTCCAGTGTCTTCGACATAGTTAAGCCCCTCCTCATAAAAGCCCTTGCGTATTAGACAGGACAATGAAGCCTGGCCAATCAATGATCCTGTATCAATGCACTCTCTAATGCTCGTCATGTCCATGTCTTCCAGCGCCTTTCTAAACTTCCACTCAATCATATCTACCTCGATTTCAATAACTGATCCATCTGCTGCCACAAGTGTAAACAAAGTATCCTCCACACTAACAATCCAGAGAGCCTCATCAATAGACATAAAGGAAGAACCCTCGCCATTCATAAAGGCAAACTTAATGTGCAGTGGTGTGGTGTAGAATATTGTGCCATCCTTAACTATAAGACTGTTAATAGCCACTATCTCATCAATTACAGAAATCTGTACTAAATTATAGTCTAGCACAACTATGCTATTTTTGCAAACTGCTACAATGTGTGTCTGATCAAATCGAACATATAAGCAGCGATCGGGAAGCAGTGCGCTAACAAGCACAGACCCTTTCTCAATTTTAAAAAGTGAGTTTCCTTTCTGTGCTAGTAGTCCTCCAGATATTTCAAATACTTTATCTGCCTCAATACTGTATGATACAACATCCCGTCCATCAAGCTCCCTTATAGATATTTCTGTATCTGTGCATACAGCTACTCTATCATCTATAAAAGTAGCAAACCCTAGTCCTTTATACCGGGCTTTACTGCCATTGCATACAGTGTACTTTCCTGGGAAATTAATTATTGTTGTGTCCTTCCTCACAAAGATTTCACGCACATCTTTCTGTATACTCATTAGCTTAGATATTTTACCTTCTTCAATCTTGTTTAATTCCGTGTCTTTACATATGTACAGAATACCATCATATACTGCATATACTGGATATAGAATACCAATTGAGTAAATAGAAAAGCCCGTGTCATGTCCAGCAGCAAATATATTTTCCTCCTGGTCCATTGCCAGACACCAGTACCGGCCGCCCTCTATAGTAAGCGTTTTTATTGGCTTTCTGTTTTTCAGGTCCCATATCTTAAGTGTTCCATCCTCGCTATTACTTAATAAAGTATTTAACTTGGTGTAGTAAAGAGAGCTTATGTGGCTGTGATGGCCTTGCAATGTGTCCTTTTCCTGAATTCCATCCTGGCCTACGCTCCATATTCGGATTGTGCTATCATCTCCTCCAGTGGCAAATGTCTCTCCATCTGGCTGCACGGATATCCAGTTAATCCCTCTATCATGCCCATCCACTATATGCTTAAGCACAACCTCTGGCACACCAAGCATATCCATAACACTCGTTTGGCTCTTTGTCACCAGTGCAGAGTAGTCCCACACACGAATGGTCTGGTCAAGAGATACACTAGCAAATAGCTTGTCATTAATGAACCTAGCACACATTACATAGTGTGTATGCCCTGTTAAGCATGCAATTTGCTTTTTTGACTGAAAGTTCCATATTCTAATGGTCTGATCATCTGAAGTGCTAATAAGCCATGGAAGATGCTTGTGAAATTCAATTGATCGAACATAGTCAGTATGCCCCTTAAAAACCGTCTCCACAGTCTTGCTTTTATAGTCCCATATGCGAATAAGACAGTCATCTCCAGCAGATGCAAATCTTTCCACTAAGTGGTGAAAAACAACCACCCGCACTGGACCCTCATGCTCATTTAGCTCAAATATCTTAGTTTTGTATAGATAGTTCCACCCTTGAATTACTCCACTGTGTAGCCCAGTAATTAGTATTTTCTTACTTGGATGAAATGCAATGCCTTTCACCCTCTGCGATTCTTCCTTCATTATGCACGGGCACTCCTCCTGCTTCATTCTTTCTTCCATTCTTGCAAAATAATAATTTAATAAATAGATAGTTATATTTGTATTTCTTATCTGAATAGGCCAATTACTTACCAATAACACAAGAGCCCTAATAAAAACTCGCGCTGTGCGCAGGTCCCACTTTCAGGTTATATCTATACTGATTCAATACTTTCTATACACATGCTTTTTAGTTTTATAGTTTCTGTATATGGCCTTATTAAATACAATATAAATAATTATAGAGTTAGTACATAAATAGAAATGAGTAAATCATCATAAGCTCATACATTCGGCTGAATTGACATACCAAAGAAAGGCCATGGTGACATTCACAGTATAAGAGAATATTAATAAGAAATAGAAATATAGAAGATAGTATGTAAATATCTTTTATTCAAGATACAAAGGGATCTGTTTACATGAACAATGCAATCATTGGAAGAACTGCAATGGCAACAAGTGCGGACACACCTGCTACTCCGTTCTTCTTCTTAAGGCCGGTCTTGCATTTGGCATCCTTCTTTCCAGACTTTCCTTTCTTTCCAGACTTGCCCTTCTTTCCTTTGCCATTGTCCTCCTTGGTCTTCTCGTCCTTCTTAAGCTGTGCTACAGTGATACCTGCTGCAGATGCCTCTGCTGCGGCTACCTCTTCTTTAGTAAGGGATGGAAGTGGGGTGATTGTGGCTGCTGAAAAGTCAAGCTCATGTATGCTGACCTCACCAAGACTTATTGGGGCTGGTGCAGAGATGGCTGGAACAGAAGCATTGTTTAATGGGTATGTGTGGTCACCAAGGGTAATGGTGGTTGGCTGCATGTTAACAGGAACACTTCCATTAAGAAGAATAGAGATTGGCTCTGTTGCTTCGTTGGAAACAAATGATTCAGTGACTTCTTGTGCAACAGTTGCATTGTTTTGGCTGAATGCGCATGTTGGTGCATGAACAGTTGGGTCTGAGTATACTGGTGCAGCTGGCTGTGCAATCTGGCTGTAAACCTCTGGGTAGCTGTTGGATATTTGAGTTACTGGCTGAGGAGTGTTGAAATATCCTGTAGACATCTCATATGCATCTGCTACTGGGTATGCCTGGTATGTTGGATTGTATGTATTTTCTGCTATTCCACCTGAGTATGCTTGGTATACATTTTCAGTTGGGTATGCACCTCCTCCAATTGCTGGGGTGCTGGATTCCATTGAAATGCCACATCCTCCAGTGTTACACCCTACAGCTACATCGCTTTCTGCGAACTGGTTTTGGTTTCCACCATAGTAGTATGAATCGTCCAGAGTTTCAAATCCTCTGCCGGTTCCTCCGCATCTGTTGTTACCAGTGTACATGTCTGCTCCATTGAAGTAGTCAAAGTCTCCATACATTGCACATTTAACCACGGCAACCTGTGCCACAACTGCTAGTGTCTTTCTGATTGTTCCTTGAATTTTCATTGTGTTGATAAGTTTCAATCGTATTTAAAATTTTTAGATCTTTTTGGATAATTCTAGATCTTGTCCCATTCAGGTAATGTTTTGGCATTTAGATCGGTCTTTTCTTGCCCATCATGCATTTTCATTAATTAAATGCTTTTAGATTGGCCTATTTTTCTTATATTTTCGGTCTAATTATTACTTGTACATAATATGAAAATAAGACCCCGGCTATTGGGGCCCATTGTCTGTAAATTAATAATTAATTATACGCACAATTAAACCTGAGGAGCATATACTACATGAAAATCCTTTATATAAACAGCTAATTAATAAACACAGTAAATACTATACATCGTGTGAATCTAGATCAGACTGAATAATACAGTGTCCTTTACACTGTGCTTTTAAAGCACCAATAAATAGCTAATAGTTGAATAATATAGTACAACTAATCACTAAGAATTGTACACTAGATTAATTTTATTTTCTTATAGGATTGTGGGAAGCCCAGCTATATCTATACTTAATTATGTAGTATGCACATAGAGAATGTTTCTTCTAAATTGTATTCACTGCATTGAAGTTATGCATGCTTAAGTTATTCTTATACGGAGGCAGAGTATCCGGCAAGTACTCCAGCACCTGGATGTTTACAGAATCTTCAATGAACACTCCTGTTGCTGTGTATGCATATATGGTTAAGTCTGCACATCCATAAACTCTTATCTGCTGTGCCGTTATATATAGTATTGAATTTCTTGTCTGTGATATGTGTGTAGAGTGTGCAGTTCTTAAATGCAGTGTACATTCGGTAATATTTGCTATACGGGCAGTATCATATTCTTCTTCTATGTTTAACTCCTTTTTGTCTACGTTCTCCAGTCTCAGTACTTTATCTATTCTCTTCTGTGTGTTCTCCATTGTAAGTATTTTGCTCACTTGAACCTCTTTGCTTACTGCAGGTATCGGGTTTATTTTTAAAGATGCCTCCAATCCTCTAATCTTTTCTTTAATCAGCCCTTTTTCGTATTTGCTTTTGGCGATTTCTAGCTCTTTGTACGATTTAAGAAGACTCTCCAGTGTGCTTGGCATAATAAAAAAGAGCGCTACCACGGAATAAATAATTTCTCTAGAATTATCATAAAATTAAGACTGCACCCATTTATTTCCTTATCTCTTCTGTGTACATTAACGCATGCCCACATTTCTTTTCATCTCTTATAGGAAGAACATTTTCATCTTCACTCTTGTAAGGGAAATCTATAAGAGGAAAGCACCGATTGCTTTCATTAATAAAACAGCTGTCAGCAGAAGAGGAACTCCAGATGGATGGGCTAGCGGTATTATCCATAATAGATATCTCAGGAACAGAGTTATTCACGCTGTCTAATAATGGATCAACCCACATATCACTGCTGTATACATAATCACTTCTAGATAGAGATACAGCTGTCTGCTCACTGGAGTTGTGCACTGCCTCTTCTGGGACTTCTTTCTCTTCTAATAATCGATACGACTGGTAGGAAGAGTAGTAGTCAACTGGTGCTGGTATGTTAAAAGAGTGCTGCAGCAGGGCACAGTCCACGTACCCATTTGGTGTACAAATCACAGAAGACATCATTTCATTCTCAAGAGCCTGGTAGCACTGCCTATACATTGTGTTTGGCTGATCTAATCCAAGCTCATTGTATAAATCAAAGAACATAGTATTACACACAGTTGGTTTAGTTGATATGCTAAACCCATTATTCGGCCGGATGACTTTCATGTACTCAATCTTTTTGGGCCTTCCATGCCTAATAGCATATGCTTCTTTGCTGTACCTATAGATCTTTCCTTTTATTTTTTTTGAAGCGCCCTCAGCTCTTCTCTCAGCCTTTCTTTTCTTTCTTTCACAAATCATTTAAATTTTGATATCAATCTGCGTTCTATTTATGATTTATCTAAGCTTATTTTATTAATATCTTTATTCTATTGAAATGGCAGTTAAATATATATTAATCTGGGATTTATTTAATTTCAGATTTTCAAAATAAGAAGGAAATACTGGAAAGTCAGAGAAGACTTATGCCTTACAGTATATAGAACATTGGCCTATTATATGCTAATATTGGTCTAGCAGTCAAACAAATGGTTGGTTATATCAATCCCCTGCGTTGTATAAGAATATCGGCCTTATTATATGCATTCCTGGTACTGCTATAATATTTTGTTATTATATATTGATATATATCTAAAATGTTTTAACTAGTTCACAAAAGCTTTTTACTTCTTTAATTCTTAAGACATTTTTAGACTATTTTCGGAGTCTGGTGATTTTAAGACGAAAGACTTATTACACATTAAGTGATTTAATTGCTGGGTCATCTAATAACCTAACCTTTTGGTCAATTTCCTTTTCTTGTTTTTCAAGAAGACCTAGTCGTTCTTTGAGGTTCCCAGCAATAATACACTCAATTTCCTTGACTAATTCTTTGTCTGCCTCCTCTAAGCATGGATCGTTAAGTTCTGGTGCACTTTTTTTCCATTCTTGGTAGAACTGTGCGGTATTATTTTTCAAATCTATGAGGTTAACTGTAAGCAGCAGCTGTGTCAGTAGATTTAAGTCTGACACAGCAGGATTCTCTGCACTGATTATTCCCCATGCGTACTCCCTTCCTCTGACAAGCTCTTCATTTACACTTACAAATGTAGTGCTGGCAACCACGGATAGCACTGATATTCCTTCTGGTATTAGATCTGACACTTTTATTCGCTGCATTTTTAACTGAGTGCAGATCTTTTCCTGGTATGCCTCTAGTTCATGCACTGTGAATATGTCTCTTTTGGGGATTATTGGGAATGTGTTTGTAAGCTCTGACAAAACTTGAATTATTTGTATGTCCTCCTTTTTAAATGAGAATGGAGAAATAAGAAAAAGGGCTGCATGCACCCGTGGATCTTCCTTTCTCTCTCTTCTGAGGCCTATGTTGTTTTTATTGTAGATGGTGTTTCTTTCCACCAGGAAGTTTTTTATATATTCGTGGTCCTTTCCCTGATACAAGAAAATTGTTAGTTTTAATGTTATTTTGTTGGACTGTAAAATAGCTGAATACTCAACTAAATCAGGAGAATGCGTGTGTACTTTTGCTGGGAATGCTGTAAGATTATAAATCGAAGAGATCAGAGTCTTCGCACCAAGGCCCCTTTCAGCCGCCACAAATAGATTAAACTCAATCCCTCGCTGCAGAGTCTTCTTTAGTATTTGAGATGAAATGCAGCCTATGCCTATTTCATTTTTAAGAATGCACTTGTCAATTACCTTTCCTTCAATCTTCATGGAATAACAAATAGACTGTTTATTTATTTATATTACAGTGTCTGATAAATGCTAGCTGGAAACATTCCCGGATAGTGTATATATAATCTGCCATTTATTTTAAAATACTTTTTATAGCAATGACCAAATGGGAACTTGACAAGGCACAAAAGGCTCAGAAAGAGAAGCTTATAAATCTATTGCAAACTGATTATGCTGCATTTATATCTCAGGCAATTAAGATAAAAGTGCCGCACTCCTCTGCACATAACCCGAAATTCAGATTTTCTGATGTACATTCGTATAATTACGATGATTTAAAAAGAAAATACAATGTAGATGGCGAGGTAAATGCATCCTTAATAGAAAATCCAGACGGGCTTGATTTCATTGCCATGGAATACCCAACAGCAGGAACAATTGACGCAGCAAATGAGTTATTACAGAAATCTAAGTGTGGCCTAGTTATTTCACTAATTGGAGACCACCCGCCCTGGGAAAGTGACTTTCTGGATATATCTTATACCTGTGACAAAGTGTTCTCGCCAGAAGAGTTTATATCATACGCCATTGAAAACAAAGCCGATACAAATAGTGTATCGACATACTATGCAGATATGCATGAAATAATAAAAGAAGAAAATGGCAACTTTTTAATAGAAAAACATACATCCCGCAATAGTCCCACAGATATTATATTCAGAATAAAATGTATGTGCTGGATAGACAAGACCCCACCTACAGGCAATCTAGTAAAAACCCTCGATATTCTGAAGAGTGTTTGGGAGTCGATGCATTTGTCTTCTGGCCCAGTTACTGTGCATTGCTTGGCAGGTGTAGGAAGGACGGGTACATTTATTTTCTACAATATGTTTAGAACTGCCATTATGAATGCCGATGGCGCGGCGATGAGTGAAGCAGAAAAAATATCTATCTTTGTTGAGCTGTTCCTGTATTTACGTAGCAAACGAACATGGATGGTTGAAAACAAAGAGCAGTTGATGTTCCTTTACAAATTGCTAATCGACAAGAACAAAAAGAATTTTGAAGCCTAATCTTAAAATATCAGAATAAATGTGTCTCTAGTATAAGATACAGAAGATGCATAGAAATTATAACAATCCGCTTTTTATAGTTTATTGTATACAGAATATACCAAAATACACTCTGAAATGTTTTGAATACCAAAATAAAAGTAGATGAATGAACAATAAATACAATATACCCAAAATTTAATAGGCACTACTTAAACTGTGTTATATGCAAAGTTCTCGTGAGTAAATTGCCTAATCCATATTTGATGCATCTATATTATACACCACAGAATATGGTTAGTTATATTAGGAGTAGGATCAAGCATTAATTAATACATATAGACTCGATTAGAATAATTGTATATAATGGATTTCGAGCTATTTCTTTATATTTCTACTCTCTTGATGCGCACTTACCATTTTAAAGTATCCTTCTTTTTCTGCACTCTCCCAGGTAGTTCTCTTTGTTAAGAACTCAATAATTCTCTTTTTATCATATGGCTTTGGATGTAGATTTTCAATATATACCTTGAACTCTCTGTCCGCATACACTCTTTGTACCTGCAGTAGTCTAGGAATATCTGCACTTATGTCTTTGCCAAGTACATGTGAGACAGTCTCACAGATTACATCTATATCTATCTTATATACTTCTTCTTTTTTCTCTATTTGAGAGTCGGCTGTTTCTCTATACCTCTGAATAATCTGCTTGGCTTTTGCCGGCCCTACTCCCGACACGCCTGGCACATAGTCATTCCCTAATAGCCATGCTAGTATGTGCAGCTCTTTTTGTGTATACTCAACAGTATCTTTTTCTGCAAATACTTTGGGAAGGAGTGCCCTTTTAAATACGTGCCTAAACACTGGCTTAGTGCTAAAAATCAACATGTCGCTGTCTTCTGTTATTACACCGTCTGTGTTTAAAACCTTTTCAAGGCTTTTATACACATTGTCTGACTCACTTGGTGCTATTGCATACTTTATAGAGAATGCATCAAAGATATCTACAATTATTCTGTACGACAAAGGAAGAGTGTTTTTGTCCACTGCTTCTCTGCTTAGCATAGTGTCTTCTTTTGGTAGGTCATACATCTTAAGTTCTCTTTGGTACTCAGTTTGTTCATTTGGTATAATCACCGAATGAATAGAGGCCGTCTTTTTTTCACCTCTGCTTATGCTGCTTTTTTTCTTGGATATTGAACTTTCTTCTGTATTTATTACTTCTTGCTGCTTATATAGAATATTTTTCATTTGGTCGATATGATCAGATACCTCTTTAAAAGGATCCGCCTCTTTGCTCGCTTCTTCTTCTTTTTGAAGTAATGCAGACTGTAAGTTCAAATTAAAAAGAAGACTGCTATCCCCGTGCATTCTCTTTGTTTTACTTACAGACTTCAAGTACTTATACCGGGCATATACTTTTTGAACTTGATACTGTGAAAAGTCATTGTCACTTAACTTTTGGCTTGGATTGCTCTCTATATTCTCTTCTAGATATCTACTTTCTTCATTCTCGGGTTCTTGCTGAAGCTCTTCTATCTCCGTATACTTATGAGTTATTTGTACTTGCGGCTGTTTATCATCCTGCCCAATTATATAAACATCTTCTCTTCTCCGCCTCTTCTTAAATAGTGGCTTTTTCCCATCAAATACAAATATTGGGTCTATGCCGAGTGTAATTAATTTATGGATGATTTTCAGCGTATACTCAGTTATAAATACAATATTACTGCTGCAAATGCACGGAAAGAGTGCAAGATTACCGTCTACACACATAGTCAGTCCATTTAATTCCCTTAGCTCAAGTGTTCTTCCATTTAACATCTTCCATATGTTCTTTATTCCCATGCTTTATAATACTGTATTACTACTAAAAGTTTTATTTTTCATCTCCTATTTATACTCCTAAGTGGCATTTCTACATAATTATTCTCTAAGCCTTCTATGTACACGCTCTGTTAGTTCCTTGTTAAATGCATATTCTCTATTTTGGCTTATTTTTACTTATAAAAAGTAGAATCCAGCTTTTCTTAATTTATTTCTTAATATGTACAGGTTTTATTTTACAAAATTATTTAAATACTTAATCCGAAATATGTGTGCCTAAAGAATATTATTAAAGTACCATATAACAATCACTCGTATAAAACTATGCACAAAATATAATTCAAATCTACTCCATTCTATTTTTATTTATACTTTTTGCTGTTCTGTGATATAATAAAGCAACAAAAGAACACGTTACTAATAGATAAACACAATCAATACAACCGGAGCACATGCAACTTCTACCCGGAGCACATGATAATTCTCTATTTAATTTCTATGCTATATTTATTTAAGTCTTTGGGTTATTACAGTAATTATAAATAATACTATAAAATATATTTGGTGAGTTTATTAATCTATTCACCATAATGCTTCATAATCTGTGCTAGTGTTTCCTCTGCTGATTCATTGAATAAACACGATCCAAGAACTACTTCATTTGCGCTCTGTACTTCATGGAGTGTGTGCATATTTACACCCCCATCTACTCCTATGATTAAATTTGGGTGCTCGTTCTGTGCCAACTCCAGTAAGTATCTTGTGTTTGAGCGCATAGGCTGTCCGCCTTCTCCTGGCAGCACGCCCATAACAAGTATTTTGTCTATTTTATCATGCATCACAGTGTTTATTCCATTTATCTTGTGTAAATCATCGGTATTAACAATTGCCAGGCCTACTGTGCATCTACTTGCTTTTATACACGCCAAAACATCTCTCAGCGAGTCTGCTTGATGTATAATTACTCTATCGATCCGGTCTAGATCTAAGTGTGAAATAGTCTTTGCGGGTTTACTTACCATTAAGTGGCACTCAATTGTAATGCCTTTATATCTTCTGGTAATTTCATTCACTATACTTTCACCTAGGAATATTTTATCTACAAATACCCCATCCATCACATCCAAGTGCAGTGCAGTCACCCCCATCCCAATCAGTCTATCTATTTCTTTTTGAAGGTTAAGACTGTCACACGACAGAATGCTTCCAAACACTTTCATTAATTTTTAATTTTCATCTGCTACTATTACTCCATAAATACACATTTTATAAGTTCACTATTCTTTTCTTCTGAGCACGTATACTCACCCACTGGAACGCAGAACCCAACCATCTTGTCATAGACCTTCCTATTTATCTTTGGAATCAGTTTTGTGTTTGTTTTTTTCCTAAAGAGCTTTGTTCCTGTTTTATAACAGAAGTCCTTTGTTATGTTCACTATAAATGGCATATCATCATACTTATTCAAATACTGCTTTGTTTTATCTGATATGCTGTAGTTTATTCTTTGTCTGAGTAATTTCTGTTTGTTCATTCTTTTATATACGGGTGTCTTAAACAACGACTCTACCTGCTTGATTAAATCACTCGCCTGGTCTTGCAGTAGATCAACTGCCCTAGGGTCGCCAAGAATCTTTAAAAATTCGTAGTCTGCTGAATTAATTGTGCCACTTGCTCCTTCTTTATGCATTGTTGCAAGTAGTCGATATGTACTTGTTAAATCCTCTACCTGTGCAGGCTTCTGCTGTATATCCTCCTGCGCCCTATTCATTTCATCTAACCGCAGTAACTCCTCTTCTATATTTGAACTTTCTAACTCATCATCTTTTTCATCAATACTATCAGCTGCCGCGTTTTCAACATTTTCATCTACTTCGTCATCGTTGAAAGCATACTCTCCATCGTCTGACCCAGAGCTTACTCCATCGCACTCCTGGCCCAACAATTTGTTAAAGTCTCCACAGTCATCTTCCATTTCTTCAGCTGAGTGCTTTCTCTGCGCTCTTCTGTTTCCGCCCATTTAATATTTTTATTTAGCAAAAAAAATCGGTTATATTCGAAGTAAGAAGAAACTATAATTTATTTAGAAATGTTCATTTGTGCCATAACTATCTCTTCCTTCTTCTTTCTGAGCTCTTCATTGACGACGTACTCCTTAAGCATTCTTCTGTTCTTAAAGTATCCACCCTTTGCCTTTAAGTAGATTGATCTGTACATTGTCCTGTCAATTCTTCCCTCGGTTCTTAAAGCCTTAAGATCCTTTCTAAGTGCTCTTATTCTAAGCATCCAGATCTTTCTCTGTGGGAATCTTGCATTCTTTGTACCTCTTCTTCTTCCTAGACCTCTATGTCTTCCTTTGGACTTTTCTAATCTGAACTGTCTTACTCTTCCTCTAGACTGTCCAACGTCTGGCCTTCTAACAATTAAACCATCTTCTACCATTTGTGATACCTGCTCCTTTGTCTTTCCCTCAGATAGCTTAATAGACTCTGTTGGGTCCATCCATACCTTGTTCTTACCACAGCCAATGACTTCAGCTGCAAGTGCTCTTACCTTTACTAATCCGAGATTTTTTGCTTTCTCTTTCTTCTCTGCCATATTAGCTGGGGATAAAAATTATTTAAATATAAGTTTGTAAAAACAATTATAACGTACAAGAGACTCAGAAATAACCCAAAGGCAATCCAATGATTTATTTGCAGCCACAATCCCATCGATCGTCTAGCCTAGAACAATTAAATTCTTGTTTACCAAGTCTTTTGTTCACAATGTTGTGGGCCTGGCATGCCCATCCAGCAAACTCCTCTCGGCTAGATACTTTTGGTGGGAATGTGTCTACTAATTTCTTAAAGTGAGACCGGCATTCATCGCATGGGAATAGCTTTGTAAGCAGGTCTATGAACTTAATGAGATTTCCCTGGTGCTCTCTCCCAGCATCTGGTGGATACTTCGCAGCAATTGTGTGGATTAGAGCCCAAGTACCTCTGCCCAGTTCTGCCTTTCTTTCTTCTTTCGTCTTTGGCATGTTGTAGAAACTATCTGAGTCTTTGGCGCTGTGAAATCTTCTATCATTTATATCCGAATACCTTCTTCTTATCATTTTATATCCTGTCAGTACGCACCATAGAACAACAATTCCTAAGAACACTTTCACTAAAATCCTTTCCTTCCTCATGTTTATTTGTGTATTTACATTGAATAAATATATCCGTTCTGTCTATTTGCAACAGAAGCAGATGGCGATGGATAATATCCGGGCGCGCGAGGCATGAGTGATGCAGCCTGCAGTCTATTTACTAAATTGTTTAAAACGTGTTCGTTTTTTCCTGGGCCAAGACTTCTGTAGACAGGATCTGCGCGTAGTGCATTAATTATAGCATGATGGGCAGCATAGTCTGGTACTATGGGCTTTTTAAGCATACCAGTCTCTGCGTATGGCGATGTGTTTGCAGGTGTTTTGCTTATTTCTCTATTCTCATGCCTGGCCTGTGCATAATAGTCATCGAAGTGGTCTTCTCCTATAATATAGAAGTGGTTGTTAATATTAGAGTGTTTGCACCTTTCAACAGATGGGAACACCTCATCGCCGCGAGATGCGCGCTCTTTATGGCTGAAAAGGCAGAAGATATCACATTTTTTCAATTTAATCATGAAAAAGTTGGAATACGCACTAGGTACTATGGATATTCTGTTTTCTTTGACCGCCCGTATACAAAGTGTTCTTTTGTAAAGGGATAAGTCCTTGTCTATCTTTTTCTCCAGTTGCAGGCATTTTCCTTTTTTGTATTTCAAGCATAGCTTTCTCCCACTGTTTTTTCTTATAACAAAGATTTGCATTTCTGTCTTATCTGGTGGTGCGAAATACCAGTTTCCACTGTCAGTGAGGGTCATTACAACTGGATTTTCAATATCTGGATTATTTCTGGGAATAATATATATTCCAACATTCGGGTCATCTGAGGGATTTGCCCTGCATACTGACCATATAGCAAATATAACTATAAAAAATATGTACATAATAAAATAATAGTAATTTCTGGTTATATACAGAATAACAGTTTCATCGCACTGATCCGGTGAAACACACCATCTTAGTGGAAATATACAGTCACAACACTGGCTTAAAACATTCAAAACAATTGACTGTTTATTATTTAGAGAGATTGTATTTATGCTTTATTTAATTTTTAGTGCCCATATTATTGTATAAATACTACTTTTATTACATATAATAGCATAAAAAGCATAGTATACAATTTATTGAAATTTTCATTATTTAGCTGCTAGAACCAATTAACACCGTAATGATCATTTCAACAGAGTGTAAGAAATGTGTAAGAGACTTTTTGTTTCTAATTACTGACTAATCTGGAATTAAGTTTTAACAGCAATCTCCGAAACCCGAAATAAAATAGAAAATACATTACATGTGTGGGTATACACAAGAAGTATATAATAATTTTAATAAAACATGGTAGATAATGACATAAAGAGGTTTAAATAAATTCAGAATGATAATTACTTCTGCCATATGCAAAGAAGAAAACGCTCTAAATATTCCAAAATTCCAAGTGTGGCAAGCTTCGGGTTAATATTATTTCTATCTGTTTACTGAATTAAATGGCAGGCCCCGGTATTATGCAGTGTAAAGACCATCTTTTGTTGTCCGGGTAACTGCCAGAACCCACAGATTTGTTAAATAATTGACATGCACTACAACACTATAACCAGAAATACGAAAATCACAGAAAATATTTTAATGCAGAATAGAATGCAAATGAAGAAGATTGAGCGAGAAAAGTGCCCAGACTGTAAAGAAGAAGAGAATATTATAGAGGACTACAAGAATGGGTATAACGTTTGCGGCTCTTGCGGTTGCATTGTGGGCAGTCGAATCATAGACGAGCGGGGTGAGTGGAGGACCTTTAGTGACTCTGGAGAGAATCCAAGCCGAGTGGGTGGGCCAAATAACCCATTCTTGGACACAGAGCAGCTGGATACTCTGATTTCTTCTGGCTCAGGCTTGGCCTCGTACAGTCTTGCAAAAACCCAGATGAAAAGCAGTCTGCGTGGTCCAGAGCGAGCACTAATCAATGGGCTTAACCTCATAACTGCATTTTGTGAAAGAAAAAACCTTTCTAAAACCATATCAGATGCTGCCAAGTATGTATTTAAAACCGTTGAGAACAAAAAAGTGCTAAAGGGAAAAAACTTGGAGGGGATTGCAGCTGCTTGCATATACATTGCTTGCCGACAGGCAGGATTTGTGCGAACATTCAAAGAGGTAAGTATACTAACAGCAGTGCCAAAGAAAGAGATAGGAAGGTGTTACAAGGCAATATTCCCCCACATAGACAAGCTGGCAGTTGTCTCCACTGAGGACATTGTGGCTCGTTTCTGTTCAGATCTAACATTGAGCATTGATATACAAAAAGTGGCACTGACAATCAGTCAGCGAGCACAGGCCATTGGATGCATAGCAGGAAAATCCCCCGACTCAATTGCTGCAGCAATTATATACTTGATAACATACTTGTTCCCCACCCAAAAGAAAATACAGAAAAATATCCAAATAGTAACAAACGTAACTGACGTAACCATTAAAAATACGTATAAAGAGCTTCTGCCTTATAGATACGAACTAGTGCCAGAAGGCATTGTTCCCCGGCATATTTTGGACTCACTTCCAAACTCATGAATAAACACAAGAAGACACTGTAGGATCATGCATGAATAATTTATTTCTTCTTTGACACTCCAACAGTCTTTCCTCTTCTTCCGTTAGACTTGGTTCTTTGTCCATTGACTTTCAGACCCTTCAGAAGTCTTAGTCCTCTGATGTGCTTTACTCTCTTTGCTCTTTCTAAATATAGTCTGTAGTCTGCCTCAACTTGGTTAGCAATTAACTGCTTGTACTCTCCAGTCAGAGGGTCCTTCTGTCTGTTTAACATCCAGTCTGGAACTCCATAGGACTGTGGTGACTCAAGAATCTTGGATATTACGTCTAATTTCTCCTGCTCTACTTGACCAGCTCTCAGGCTAGTATCGATGTTAGCCTTCTTACATAATAAAGTAGACACTCTTAGACCAATTCCTCTAATTCCAGTTAGGGATCTTATAATGGTGGATCTACCGTTAATGTTCGTATTGTACATACGAATGATATCCTGCATTTGTGCGCTCTCAGTAAATCTTAAAGTCATGAAGGGGGGTAAAAAATAATTTAAATAAATAAAAAAGTATTTCTAACCGAAAGTGGATGCGTGCACTAGTTGGTCTCTCATGTGACATCTGCTTTGTTTTATGCTACATTCTTTATAAGCATCTCAAAACTACTCAATTGACTTTATTTTATCTAAATAATTATTTATTATATAGTACACACAATACTTCATACACTATACACACTGTACATAAAGACTAAAAATATACAAGTGTATAAAATAGCATGCAATAGCCAGAAATTGTCTAAACGAAATACTTCTGCAGTAAATTAAACTAGCCTCCATTAAACACAGACACATCATTAGAAGTAATAAGATACACCCGAAAATCATATCTTAATATCTTAAAAGTATAACATAAAACAACTATAATGGACTTTTGTAATCACACCAAAGCCACTGGATGTTCTTCTAGGTTATCTTCTATAAGTAATGGTATATCTTCAGTAGTGATGTTTTGCGGGATAATAGACCTTTCCTTTGTATTATTTAGTGAATAAATGGTAGCTGTAAATATAAGAAGTAAGTATAATATAGCCTGGTAGTGTATCTGTGCGTTAATGTACTTATAAAATGACGAAAGACAAACAACTAATAGGTTTCCAAGTGCTACATTCAGATACCAGTAGCCCATTGCGACACTCTTATTATTTGTTCCTCCTTCATTATACGCAACTGCCATACCCGACACACTAACAAGTACTTCTCCAATAGTTATAATTAAAATCTGCGGTACTTGAAATAAAATTGAAATAGATCCATTCCTTGTCATATACACCTCAATGCCATAGTACACTAAGTATGACAGGCCTATCATAAGCAAACCATACGCCATTCTATGCTTGTGCGTATCTGCTAGCCGTGCAGAACAAAAGAAAGCAGGGATGGCTGAGTCGTAAAATGGAAGAAATACAATCAGAGCAAATGAATTAATAAGTATGATTTGTGATGGCGGTATGCTTATTTTGTATGACAGAACGCCTATTTGGGTTATCATTCTCTTTCCCTGATCTATCCACGTAGAACTCATTTGGTCATAAATTGTCCATCCAATTACTATTGGAAGATTTTTTATGACATCATACTTCTGGACTGGTATATGGTCTACTGACGTTTCTACATTTATTTGAGACTCTTCCTTTTTCTTACCAAACCAGCAGTGAACCAGGTATTTTGCCATTAAAATAAAGAATATCCCAATGGAAATAAAAATAGAGATAAAGGAAAATAAAAATATTAAAAAATATTCTGAAATATCCATAAGACGCAGTTGCTCCTGGGACAGTGTTTGTGCATTAGCAAGGGCGCCTATTGCTCTACTAATTGTAGAAGGTGTAATAAATAAAACAATAAAACTGCTTAGGTTAATTACAAAGTAGAAGCGAGAGAAGAATGTGACCAGCAACGAAGCAATTTTATCTGTTTTCTCTTTGCTGCTGGATTCCTTCGCAGTATATGCTTTTTGAAGCAGCCCTGCCCCAGCTGATAGTATGTTTGGCTTTATGCCGCCTGCACTAAATGAGACACACACCAACCCAATAATAAAGAATATATTGCTCTTTGCTAATGATGAGATGCTTATGGAAATTATTCCTAGAGTATACACTAGAAGTGATATAATTATCATTAAGTACTGCCCAATGAACTTATCAGAGATGAACCCACCAAGAACACAGAACAAATATGACAGAAATATAAATGCATGCACAGAAATAATTCCATCCATTCTACTGTAGTTTAAATATTGCACGATATACATAAATAAGTGGCTTTTAATTGAGAAGAACGTGAGCCTCTCAAAGAACACAAAACATAGAATAGAAAGCATACTAAACAACAAAAACCAGTAAATATATATAGCTGTTATTACTACAGCACACTAGAAAATATTATACAAGGACCAGGAAGCTATATCAACCATGTATACATATTGCAACAACAAACAAGCGCACATCGAGCATCCTGCAATAAAAACTGATGTGATAAGGATTTAGTTAGACATACCTTTTTCTAGATTTAGACATGTCCTAAACAAAAATATTTGTGTTGCTAGGAAACCAGTAGAATGCTTTTATTATCGAAAATCGAACCAAAACACAAATGGCACAATCGAAATCAATCAAATACTATGCAGGAAAGCAGATTTTAATCATAGGAGGTAGCAGCGGGCTAGGTCTTTCTGTGGCTAAGTATGCAAAGTCCCGCGGAGCCATAGTAACCATCACATCTCGCTCTTTATCCAAGATAAGCCCACTCAAGCGCGAGTATAACATACTAAGTGTAGACATAACCAATGAAGGGTCTGTCAGCGCCCTTCCCACTAACTATGATATAATCATATGCTGTGCTGGATATGCCTGCCCATCTTATGCTAGAGACATTACCATCAAAGAGACACAGAGTCATTTAGACTGTAACTTCCTTGGGGCTGTCCGTGTATACCTACACTTTCTAAAGAGCGTATCTGCGAAATCCAGAAAACAGCTTGTTTTTGTTGCATCCACCTTAGCGCTTCGCTCATTTGGTGGGTATGGTATGTACGCCCCCAGCAAATCCGCACTTTCTTCATTTTATGAGTCTGTTCGCACTGAATCATCTATACACGGTCTTGACTTGTGCATATACTATGTGTCAACAATACAGAGCCCAGGATTTGAAATAGAACAGGAGCATAAACCGCTATTCACAAAGAAAATAGAAGGATCTTCCCTTGGTGCCGACTCCATCCCAGCAAGCAGAGCAAAAACTCTTCTAGATGCGCTGCCAACAGAAGAAATCATTTATTCTGACTTTATCACTTGTTTGTTTAGTAAGTCTTCTGATATAAATTCTTTTCAAGACTTTCTGGCATGGATGGCCTCTCCTTTCTTCTGGATGATTTTTAAGATGTTTGAGTCACACACAGTTAAAAAATACTACGAGCATACAAGTGAGACACCAAAAAAGAATAAGTTACTAAAGAAGAAGAAAAAATAAATTCAACATAAAATGATGTTAAAATAAAATTTCGGATCTTCTCATGCGCCGTGCATTCTGTTGATAACTGTTTAACGAATTAAATGGTTTTTAATATATTGCGGGTCCTGGTGGCGCAATTGGCAGCGCATCTGACTTCTAATCAGGAGGTTCTGGGTTCGAGTCCCTGTCAGGACGTTTTTTTATCTTTCTTCGCACGCACTCTCCCAGTCCTTCTTCTTGCACTTCTCCTTATATTTGTATGTAGCCTCTATACACTAGCTTATAATTACTTCTAGAATATTCAATATATCCTGTGCAGTTTCTAGCTTTAAAACTGCTTGGACATACGCACGCATTTAAATATACAAAAAAACATATAAATACTTTTGCCAGAAATATTAAACAAGTTTTAGTACATTTATAATATGCACAGCAGCACTGAAATAAAGCACAGCGCGTATTAAGGAATAAACAGATAATACACCAAGGGGGCGGGAAGGTATAAGGTATTTATTCATTTTATTTTTTTTATCCACATGAAGAAACAGCGCAAGCTTATTCTCAAATATATAAAAGAGAACGAAATAGACCAAGCACTTGAAGAAGCAATGAGCACAATAGAATACTATGATCCCGACTATAAAATACATTTTTATGCTGGGTACTGTTATTATATGAAGAAAAATCACCCTTCTGCTGTAGAGCATTATAGAAAAGCACTAAGCCTATCCAGCACACCAGAGGAATCTTTTGAAGTATATAAAGGGCTCTCTAAAATATACATAGAATATGAGTATTTATATATAGAGGAAGAAAAAAGGAAGGAAATAGAAGAAGTGCTTTTATTTATACTGTGCAATGTAAAAGACAAAATGTACACAGAGCATGAGAAAAAAACCGTTGTTTTTTTGTTAAATTTGTATTTATATAATGATATAGATAAATACACAGATGCTTTTATAAAGTACTGCGCGCAAAAGATTTGTACTAGTGGAGAGATTTGCATGAATGAGGATTTTAAGGATGAAGGGTTTTTTATGCTTAAAGAGTACTTTAATGAAAGGTTGAAACACTTTAATAGAGACTTAAAGAGTATTGTTGATAGTGGATGTTTCTCTAAAGAAAGAAAGGATATTATTAAAGAATTACAGAGCATTCTTACAAAGGCAGACGATCTATACATGTACTATCCAGAACTCGTGCGAGTGCTTGGAAATGAGTTTGTTGAAAGTGTTTGCGATGGATATCTTCTTTATCTTACAATGCATGCGTATAGCAATTTTGCAAAGGTGCCTGCAATGGTATCACTTGTTAGTTATATTTTGTCTAAGGGCATAAAGATAAAAGATGACTCTGTGATACTTATGATTCTTTCTGATTTTCTGGATATTCCCACTATACTCGGAGTGTCTGCCACTTACAAGAAAATATACTATAACACTCTTTCGCCAACAATTTTACTACTTCGGTTTCCAAATAACCAGGAAACTATGCAATGTGTATTAGAGGTGTATAAAGAGATGCAAGAAAGCTTAAATATAGAATATAATCTAAAAATAGAATACGTATCTGCTCTTCTGATAGATCATACGGTTCAAAATGATGTTCTAACTGATCGAGAGTATTCGTTATCTAGTGCAATCTTTGTAGTTTATCCAGAAATGAATATGGCGATATCTTGCCCAACTAATGTTCTAATTCTGTTGGACAGTGCTCTTGAAGCAATGAATGTAACAGTTATAAATGAAGTCCTGCAGAATAGTTCCTCTAGTTTACCAGTGGATAGTATTTTGGAGGCCTTTTTGAAGATAGAAAAAATATCACCAAGCATTTCGGGTGCTCTTACTGGAGAGGCCAAGCAGAGCCCAGAGGACATTGCAGATAAAATATCCCAACTATCTTTGACTGGAATGCCTATTGATTATGAAGGAATTAAAGAAAACCTGCTTTTAATAGGAGTAATGGCATATAAAATACTGTTTTACAGAGAATTCTTGTTTAAATATGTTATTGAAAGAATCAATGCAAACTATCATGTGAATATAGTAAAAAAACACATGGAATTACTTTCTGGTAACATAGAAGAGGTTTATGCGTATCTTGTGCAGCATGAAGACCAATTGCACGAGTATAGAGCATACCTTAGCCAGACAGGCACAAACCTAGATAAGTTTGAAATGGTATACAGCTATCACAAGTTTGCCTGTGAATATATCAACAAAGTGCTTTCTGGAAGCACGGGGATTGAAATGCCTGGTGACTATATAAGTATCTACAGCAAACAGCACATGGGACATGCAGTTATACCAAATGGTTCTTCTGTTTGCCTATATAAATATCCAGTCGATGAGAACATATCGCACTTTAAGCACCTTATGGCAGTAAATAACTATGAAAAGGGAAACAAGTCAATGTCTTTAATGCTTTTGAAGGAACTGCACACTGCTCGACCGCATGACTATTATATACTTTGTGATTTAGGAGCTATACTAGCAGAGTCTAATGAGACTTTGCATCTAGTAGACACCTATTTAAGAATAGCACAAAACATCAGCAGTCCGCACTTATTTCTACTTAGCATGCAGTACCATAAGAAACAAAAAATATGGGAAATGGTAGAAAGAAGAGCGAAGGAAGTTCTTATGTTCGGATATGACTATATAATAAAAATGACTCTGGTAGAAGCACTCTCTGAGGAGAAAAAGTATAAGTATGCAATAAAAACAGCGAGTGAAATAGAAGAAGTAGAGAAGAACAGCCCATTCAGCAGTGTACTGGTCAGTGTACAGATATTTATGGTATATCTGTACATAAAAATAGATGAGTTAGTAAGGGCTGAGGAGATAATTGATATGCTATTAGAGAAGGACCTAAAAGAGGCAGAAAAAACGAAAGTGCTCCAGTATAAAAAGCATTTATATGCACTGCGAATACAGACGGCTATAAAAAAAGAAGAACCAGAAAATGTGCTTGGGCTTACAATGGCGTATCAACTACTCTCCTCTACAGAGCAATATTCGGGTGAACCTACTGAAATAGACAGAACAACTGCAATATCAGACGCCTATGCAACTTTATTGGAAAAAGTTCTTACAAAGGATCCAGCTCCCTGTGCTGAACCTCAATTATACTTAGATACAGATGATCAGCAGGAGCTAATAACGGTAAGTAAGTTATTACTTACATATGCAAGTGTAAGCAACCAGTTGGAAAACCCAGCAATACACAGTGTAATTCTAAACTGTATTAAAAAGGCCAACTTACAGGGTGAGACAAGAGATGCACTGGAAGTAGAACTTTTGTTGCGAATAGTCCGTGATGAAGATGTGCAGCACTATTACGAAGAAGATAAAAAGTCTGAAGAGACTCCATTTGCACGAGTTATTCTGTCACTGCTGTATTATCCCGCAGACCTGGCAGCCACCACAAGAGAATACTTAAAAAATACAACGCTTGCAGACATGGATGTTATACTAATGCTTGCACATATAGTTGCTGAGCAGAAGAATCCTAGAAATACCGCAGACTTAGAGGCAATGTTCCTACACCTGTGCCGGAAGTATACGCCAGACAGTAGTGAAGTACGTTGGCTTTATGAATTATTAAAAAACTAATAAAAAATGCTCCCGATGGGGATCGAACCCACGACCCCGGCATAACTCAGCTTATTACAGCCTTCAGACACAGGAGGCTCACACCCATAAGTGCCGTGCTCTACCACTGAGCTACGGGAGCTCTACAATAAACATAATTTATCCTTACTCGTCTTCACAATAAATACCTATTATATTTATCTAAACTGCAGGGTTTACACTGGCGTTTGTATAGTGGTATGTTTCTTTTATGCATGTATATTTGTTTTATGCCCTAGTTCTGCTGTGTACTTACTCCTCCAGATGTTTACTTATTTAATTTAGTAGAAGAATCAAAAGATTCTTCTCAATGCGCATAATTAAAATAAGATTTCTATGCTTAGTTCTCTAACAGTGAGTTATTCTATTTCACTATTATTACTTAGTATACTTATTTGAATTAAACAAGTACATATGACTAAATAATAATAGTAGGTTCGTAGTATGGTTTTCTATACTAGCTAGTGTGTACTGCTTTGTATACATTCTCTGTATGCTGTGGCGTATTTACTGATTTGTATGATTTGTTCAGCTGATATTTTTTAGTATTTTATTGTCTATGTTTACATTTGTTTTAAGTGCTTGGTCGTACATATATAAATTTATTTTATGTAAAAAATGAACATGTATTTATGAATAAGACAATATGTATTTTCTATGTACTACTTAAAAAACCAAATTATAAAAATAAGCTAAAAGAAGAAAAAAACAAGAAACAACTGAAACCGCATAATACACACAATATAGATAGATATACAGGTAGAAATAGGAAAACACCTATAAAAATTGTATTGAAGATTTATTTATCTATTATAGTGTATAAATTAAATCATCTCTCTAAGACTTGTTCTGGCTACAACAAATCCACTGATTGCGACTGTTGCAACACCAATAGCTTGGGTACATCTAGAAACAAACTTAGAGTGAGATATTCTATGTAATCTGCTTCTTCTGCGCGAAGAGCTAGTGTTTGAATCTCTGGGAGTTCTCATACTTTCGCTGCGAGCAACATTTAATTCCTGTGTATGCGGAGTTGATCTAAAAATAATAGGCATGGAAAATCTATTTGCATTAAGATGGACTCTTCTAGAGTTTTCTGCAGATTTACTTGCATCTTGTCTAGGATCATAGCTCTTATTTATAAGATCTTTGAATTTTAGCATTCTATTTTGGATGTACCTTATACACTCTGCAGACCAGGCCTTATGCTTCATTCCATACTTTAATACATCCAAGCTAACACAATTGTTGCTATTTATGGATCTTGGATTAAAATAAACCACACCCTTTTCATTTTTTTTAGAAGGGGATGTAAGGTTGCCTATGTCTAAGTACTGCGAATTTACATCGATAAAGCTGTGCACGTGGGAGATGGCTTTCCTTGCCACTTCATATTGCGAAAAGAATAGGGAGATTAAATGAATGTCACTATCATCCAGTGGATTTTCTTTCTGCACATTTTTGTCGGTAAAGTATGTTCTAAGAATATGTCTATTCTCCATAATAATCTGAACTGCTGTATCAATATTGTATACTCCAAATAGAGACTTGTTTAGTATATCATTTGAAGAGGTTCTTTTAACTGGGGGATGGCCATTGGGATTTAGCCCTAGCCCATCTACAAAGGCCTTTATGTCGCTGTATAGAGTGTAGTTGGCAATGTCATTAACTAGCATTTTTTCATTAAGAATTTTGCTAACGTATGTAAGATAGGCTGTAAAGTCTGGTATTTTATAGCCTAGCATTTGTTTATACCATGTATTCGCTCTTAGCTCGGCCTGATTAAGTAGATCAGAGTCAACAAATGAAAAAACGCTCTTTTTGATAATATCCATAAGCGCTGGTGTGCTTACTGTAAGCTGCTTTTTTTTCTTGTAAATTAGAGAGTTGTTGCTAAAATGCTCACTCTTTATCATCTCTTCCAAAATACGGCTGGATATACTCTTCATTATTTCAATGTGCTCATTATTCATGTGTAGAGATATATTTATTGTCACATGCTTAGATATTATTGTATGTAACAAACCAAATAATCGATCATAATAGCAGGTAGATCCATTGTTAGCCTTTTCCAATTCCTGTTCTAAGCTCTCTACTTCATTTAATAGGCCTTCTTTATCAAGTGCAAATTTAATGAGCTTTCTCTCTGGTACCTTTATAGCACTGATTTTTATACTACGTCTGGGCGGTTTTGGTGGTGGTGTTGTTGCTTTTGTTTCTGTTTTATTCTGTATGCTTTCACAATTAGTATTACATTCTACCTTTTCAATATTCATTGCAGGTATAAAACTTTTTACTATAAATACCTTTAACAGGAAAATAATTATAAAAACAGTTAACTATTTAATGATTTTCTTCTTTTTAAAAATTGCTTTACATAACATAAAAAATCAATAATACAATGATTATGAACTATCCCAACACTATTACCAACATTAATTACGAACGAAATACGCTGTTCATTGAGTTATCCATAAAAATAACGTATATATACACAGTTATATTTTATATACAGTTAACGCATAAAAGAAGTTACTGCCCATCTTAAGACTCCCATAATATGTTATATATATAATTACACTAATTATTCATAATACAATTTCGGAGCATGCTATCCATAGAAAATTTTATCTAAAGTCTTTTGCTATTTAGAATATTTACTGTCAAATACGATTTTTGTACTGGATAATAAATTAAAATTTCTTCTTGAAAGAAAAAAAATTATCCTATAATGAAAGAAAAAGACATATTAAATATAGAAGGCATAATAACAAGCCCCATAAGCACAGAAGAGTCAAAAAACATATGCAAACCAGAACAAAAATATACCCCAGATAGTTCTGACAGCAAACAAACAGATGATACTAGCATTAATAATCTAAAAATAGAGACTATAGAAATTACAATGCCCCAGAGGGGTTGCATGAATTTTAATATAGAAAGTATAAAATCAAATATAAACGTGCTTGTAGACATACTGGAGGAGGAGCTGCTATTAGAAACAAACCACAGCACAATGTTTTTAATATTACACACCGCGATGTTTATATCTATGCGTAGTAAAATACATGGTTTAGCAAAGATAAACAAAAAATATACTTTACTTATGTTTCAGTATATTAGATGCTTTTTTACACAAAGCTTCAAATCAGCAATTGTGCATATATCCAAAGAACTAGATGATATAGAAAACCATAAAAGCGAAGACATTCAATACATAAAAGAGAAATTGTATAGTGCAGCAATTTCTCTGATTAATAGCGGATATATAAACAATATAGAAACGGAAATAAACAACTTATATGAGAAGATATTAAAATCAAAGACAACTTCGCCAGAAAAGTATATTCCATATATATATAGACAATGTGCAGAAAAACTTTTCATAGACAGGGTGGATAATAAAAAGCTCTATTATGACCTTTATGCAATTGCAGACGATTGCAATAGAACAAAAGACAGTGTAAAGCCCAAACCCAAACCCTATGTAATCATATCTTTTTTTGCGAGGAAAGACTCACAGAAGGATAATAGCCCAGAATCTACCGAACAAATAGATCTTTTTGCAAAGAATGCAAAAGGTGAGTATAATATAGATTGTGCAATTGATAATCTACTAAATAATCGAGTAAATGCAGTTAAATATAGAAACCATGTAATATTAGAACCTCCAAAGCTACCTTTAGATGAAACAGAAAGAGCGCATCTAATTCAATTAAAGCAAGACTGGTATGACATAAGCAACTTCTATTGCAAATTATACAAGGCGATAGGCGCACAGGTAAGTGCGCTTGAAGACGAATTTTTTATTACAGCAGAGTATAATACACAAGAAAAAATTTCTAAATATCCACAGGATCTAGAAAGATATTATGAACGAGTCATAGAAATTTCGAATGCAGTTTTAGAAGAATTTAAATCATACCCAGACAGCCAGATAGATTACATTAAAAGTAAAATGAATGATTTGAAAGGTCTTATAAATACATCGCTTATGCCATCTTTTATAGAGAGGCAGAACAGAAGTAACAAATTACTTAATAATGGTATAGAATATATTTCGCCATTTATTGGAGTAAGCATAGCAGCTATATCATTTACCGCAGCGTGGGGTTTGATATCTATAGGCAGTTACATAATGAGTTAGTATCCTCTGCTGGGCTTAACTGGTAATATGTTTAGAATTTAGAGATAAAGTAAAGATAACATGGATTTATTAAATAAATAGTTTATCCTTTACAGATAATAAAAATAGACCATTTTATGAAATTTCTTCTTTTTATATAGTTTTGAATGGAATCTACTTGATGCCACCTTAATTATTAAGGAGAGTTTTTGGTTATATAAAATATTTCATTATATGTAGTGCATACAATAATAAATAGTTTAATAAATATTCTAATATGGCTGACAATTTAAAACCTATATAAAAGTATAAATAATTTTATAAAACTTAAATGAAGATAAGCAGCAGCCTTCAGAAACACTGGGAAGTTTTTGGAACAGGAGCACTTCATAAAGAAATTCTAGGAATAGAAGACATTAACAGTTCCTGTCTTAAAGAAAAAAAAACTCTCTTCAATGAGTATGTTTCTACTTATAGTTTAATGCATGTGACGCCAGTTAGGATATACTTGTATACCAATGGAGTATATAAAGATGCAGAAAAACTAAAAATACAATATGCAGATAACGAAAACATAGAAAAGCGGTATGTTTGGCTATTTGTTCACACAGCAAGTGTGATATTCAATAACACCCGGGTTAGAATGGTAGAAGAAAACACATTTACACTAAGTAAGAACTTATCTGCAATTCGATTAATATATAGCCTTATATTAGATGAATACCTACTTCATAAAAGTAGATTAATTGATTCTATTCTTATGAAAGTATATAACCCAAATATAATGGAGTCAAAAAGTATTTTACCTATAATAACTGAGTCTATAAACAAAATAATGGCACCAAATATTATTAGTCAAATGGAGCTAAAAATAAATGCATGGACTTCTTTGGTTCATAGCCTGCCTATAGTGAGGCCATCTGCATATATATTAAACTATATGTGCCTGTCTATTCCAAGATATTTCAGCAATCGGATACTTTCTCGTATGCTATTATCTAACTTAAGTATCATCGTTGCGCATCTGCAGAAGAATGTTTTTTTAACAGAAGATGATGTAGAAAGCGTTGAATGTTTAGACCTTTTTAAGAAGGATAAAAATAATTTGTATAGGATAGAAGAAATAATAGTAACTTTACTGACACTTAAACCATATATATTAGAAATGTTTACAGACGATAGCTTATTGACTATTGAAGAAAAAATTCCTTTAAACATAAGAATTGGCTTAATTGCTTTGTTTTCTCAGTGGAGACAGGTCAGTTCTAAATATGCACTATTTTACAGTCTAATAAAAACTCCAATTGAAAAACTCAATGAAGAACTGCTATCTGGAGATATGCTTGAGATGTGCCAAGAAGAGCATATAAAGCGCGCCGCTCAAATTCACCAGAAAGTATATGCAGTTATACAGAATATAAAAAAAGTGTATATGGTTCGGCATAAGGATTCCTTCTATTACTTTATGATAGAGAGAATGGAGTCATTTTATCAAATAGTGAAAAAAGAGTATATATAATGCATAAATATTATGAAAGAAAAATAGCATAAAGAGGCGTTTATTAAAATTAGTATGTAATACAGCGGAAAATAAGTTTTTACGTGTTTTGTTAAGAAGGAAAGCATAGAGGACATTAATCATTAAAACAGTATAACTTAATTTATACAGAGTAAATTCTAAAATGCATATATTTATAGAGCATTCTACATATACTTTGAAGAAAGTTTAAGAAGGATTTTATACAAATACAGCTTAAATCGAACTACAGTACAGATATCGCACTAATCTATAGTACAAAGTATTTCTTGCACAAGCCAGGATGTAATTATATAAATACTACAATCTCATACATTAATATAAAAATACTGATTGCCAATATATGGCTTATGTGCTATATTACACACCAATTCAATAGAATTTATATTGATTATTCTATATTAATCTCAGAGTTTTTTCTAAATATACTGGAAATTTGCCATTCATTCTACTAACTTCTTAAAAATTAGTAATTTTATACTAGGGAGTGCATTTATTTCGGGCTTAGAAAGAAAGCATTTTAAATTAGTAATTTCTGTGTAGTACTTTCAATGACTTAAACTAAAGATAAATTTTATTTAAATTCTTAATATTTGTGCTCTCTGGCAACAATATATAGTAATACTAGGCTGTGTCTATAGAGAGTATTTTATTTGTTAAGTACTTTCTACCATACTACTGGTTGCTAAGGCAGCAGCTGCCGCTGTTGCTCCAAATATACTCAAAGATGAAAATATTCTTGAAAACCTGCTTTCCTTTTCCTTTATGGCTCTTTCAGAGGTTTCTTTTTTATTTCTCATTTTAACCACAATCGGTGGTAATTTTATAAGATTTTTTAATCTCAGTATTGTATTTGTGATATAGTTATTTTTTTCTTTTGAATTTGTATCACTCAACTCCGATCCGTTAGACACCATTTCATCTATACTTGCATAGTATTCATTATAGTCTATAATAGACATTGGTGAAAGTATTTTGAGTAAACTATATTTTTCTAACTTGCATATATCAGTAGCAATATTGCTATTTTCTCTTTTATCAATTATCTTATACAATGAGCATAATAAGTTTGATAAAAAATCCCAATTATCTAATAAAGTCATTAGAAGCCGTTTGTCCTCTTCTGAGAATGTCTTTATTGTGCTCTTTATTAGCTTGTTTGGATAGTGTCTGTTAATATTATTTCTATTTTTGATAAGTAGATTTAGTATATAGTCTAAATTATACTCACCATCTGATCGCTTTAAGAATAGCTTATCTAGTTTATATGGTTCTTTTTCTTTTCTTGACCCCATGCGATTTTTAAAATAAAGACCTTTTAACAGCTTTAAATTGGCTATGTATGTGGGATAAAAATATGAATTGTACATAATAGCATGCGCGTTCTTGATATTAATATATTTTAAATAGTTTTCTGTGTCTATATGATGCAGTTGTTTAATATTATGATAAAACCTATTAACCTTTTTTGCTGTATCCATTATTAAACTTTCGCATTTTAGATCATCATATGCTGTTATAATTATAGCTTCATACTCTTTGTTACTTATTTTAAAGCTATTATTTTTTTTATAAAGGGGACTCTTATTTTTTACAGTCTTTAGTATAATATCCGCTTCTAGTATAGTTTTAAAAATTGCTAAAATAAGCTCTTTGTATTTCTCCTCTACATCTGCAGTAACTTCAGCTGTCACAGAATCTGATATAAGCGTATGAAGAATTCCATAAAAATATTCATCCACAGAAATAGAATCTGAACCATAATCTCGTATTTGGATTACTAGGTTCTTCAACCTACTATTTAAATTCTCTATATCAAATTTAAATTTAATATATTCAACAGAAATTGGCATTTCAAACATGTCAAAACTTTCTAAGTTCTCTTCTATTACTTCAATAGTCTCCATAAAAATACTATTTGGCCGCTGTTTTCTTCTCTCTATATTGTTTCGATACATTTTGTTATATTTCAAAATAAAATTTATAAATACCTTAGTACCATAGCCATTCTTCAATAGAAAGCAGTTTATTAATATAAAGTTTAAGGAAATTCCAATTGGGGGGATGGCGTGCATCATGCACACACCTCATATACTTCATAACCTACCGTAATTTTATTAGAATAGGTGCATTAAATCCTGCATATATACCATGCTTAAAAATAGAATTTATCAATAAGGACGCATTATATATGATTAATTCTATCTATGCTGTATTCTCTATGATGTAATTAATTCTCTGCATTCTAACACCTTTTCTCTCCTTTGGCGGAATTGTCTCTTTTTGCTTCTTTTTATAAACTTTATTTTTACCGAATTAAATATAGCTTTCTGTAATTATCACAGCCAGCTTTTTTGGTTAATACAGTTTACATTTCTTATAATTAGTTATTTAACTGCGTATTATGTTAATTATTAATATATTTGCCTTTTATTGAATATTTAATAGAGTATATTATTATGTGTTTATGAATAGATTACCATACGCGTATATAAAATAATATTTACATAGACGAATCAGATCATTATTTACATTGGTGTATTAGAAATTATATAAAATTGGTGGTGTTTGCACTTATTATACAAATATCAAGATATAATTGAAAATTAATAGATTTACTGCCCCTAATATACATTTATTAAAAATTTTAAATTATATTTATTATATTTAAACGCCTGCCATTCCCATGCCCTAAATATACACAACATTACACAACTATTGTATCCATATCAGACGAAACAGATTCTTCAGAATTATTATCATTATCTTTCGACTCTTTTTGATTCTTTTTAGATTTTTTTGCATTCTTTAGATCTGTAGAATCATCTCCATGCAGAGTATCTATGTCTACAGACTCAGGCAGAAGATTTTTCTTTTGTCTCTTAGAAGCTCTAGCTGGTACTGCCCTTTCTTTCACTACTCTTCCTTTTCTTGGCTTTGAAATATTTCTGGTAGTTTGTCTTTTGGGAGTTTTTTTATTCGGTAAGTCTATTGTGCTGTCTATTTCAGCTGATGGTGCTGGCACAGAGGTATTCTCTGAAATACTTAAAGGTGATGGCTCAGCCTCGTGTGCTGCGGGCTCTAATGCAGGTGGTTTTCTCTTTCCAGATGAATTAACCTTTAAATTAGCTGCCTTTCTTGTTCTCACCTGCCTTCCTTTCTTCTCTACTGGGTTTTTTACAACATCTATTAGCTTGCTTGGGTTAATCGTGCCCTCGTCAAATTTGTCTATATTGTCTTTTTTTATATCGGTATTTGGTTCTGTCTCTTTAGTAATTAGATCAGATTCTGTAATATTTTCTTCTTTGGGTAAGTCTTTCTCTTGATTTTCGGATAATACTTCAGATGAGTCTAATTTTTCTTCTTTTAATATTTCAGCATCTTCTGTGCTTTTAATAGACTCTGGTTCTTCCAATGCCGCGGGTTCATCTGTTTTATTTGTATTTTCTGGAGTTCCTGTTTGTTTAGGAAGCGCCTCTTCTTCAGTATTGCTGTGAACATCCGCATTTCCTTCAGAATACGACTCTTTTGCCTGGTCTGGCTTTTTCTTTCTAATTACATGCATTGCTATTTTCTTTCCTAGTGATGAAGATCTACACTCTGCTGGAAAGAGTTCTTGCAGTGCTACAACTGCGTTCTTTTTAACCTTATGCTCCAATATTCTCTTCTTGCCAGATATAAATAGCTTTATGTAAAATATTAAGTACTCCACATCCGTATACCTAACTAACAGATCAAGAAGTTCATTATCAAATTGAATTTCTTGTGCATCAGTTACTTCGTTCTTTTTGACTCTCTTTAATATTTCTGGCCGGATTTCATTTGATAGCTCTTTCTTTGTTTTTTCTGCTTCGGCAAATATTCCCTCCATACCTTCTTTGCTAAGCACCTTTTCTATAATATTTTTTATCTCTTCTTTGTTTTCATTTGGGTATAGCTCCATAATTGCATCTACTAAATCTTTGGCAGCTGGCTCTTGCGCAGTCAGCAATTCAAGCACTGCTAGTTCTTTTAGCGCCTTTGCCTTCTGATCGCTTGGCACTTCTGAATATTCTTCTAACCTATCCTGTTTCTGCTTAGCATATCTTTCTCGTGCAGTTTCTTTTTTGTCCTTTTTTGTCTTTTCTTCAGACTCGCCCTCCGCCTCTTTCTTTTTCTCAGCTGGAGCATCTCCTGATAAACAGAAGAAGTTCTCATACTTGCACTCAAATGTAGTCACCTCCTCGTCTTCTTGGTAGAATGGGTCTGTTATGTCATACACGTCCACTATTCTTCTTTTCTTTTTCACCTCTTTCTTCTTTATCTCTACCTCTTTTTTACTTAGATCCACTATAGTCACAGTATGCATATTAACACTGCCCAAAAATATTTATTTATGAGTGAAGTTTTATTCTTTGGAGTACTCTCTGTGCATACCAATACATGCACAGCAGAATATAATTGTGAGCTGCACAAAAAGACAGACTCATTCGAATTAAAGATGTACAACCAAGACACATTTACTATCATACTTTCTAAACTCAATGAATCAGAATATTATACAATTAAAGAAACACAAAGTATTCGTGTGGACTATTCTTCATTCATAGTGATACTTAGTGAACTGCTAAAAAGAGTGCAAAGAAATGAGCTATTTATAGAAATAGGAAGTACTCTAAAAATAATAGAAAGGAATACATTTAGAAATATCCTACATTTAGAATTGCCATTAAAGAACCTGACACAGGCAGAATATAAATTATACATATCTGACATACTTAGCAAATTAAATAGAAAAACAAGTTCCTTAGAACGAGAGAACAGTATTTTAAAGGAAGAATTATCCTCTTCAAGAAAGTCAAATGAAGAGCTTATGAGCAGGTATAGGGAAGAAATTGAAAAAAGAGAAAAAGATAATTATCAAATAAAACGAGAGGCACATGATTTAGATACACAATTGATCAGAATAAAAAAAGAAAGCGCGGAATACTCATCAGAAATTGAGAGGCTAAAAAAAGAGAAGCAGGTGCTGGAAGATGACTTAAGAAAGGCGAATGACATAATCAAAAGAAACTTTGAGGATATAAAGAGCAAAATAAAAACAGAAACATTACTAAAAGAGGAAGCAAGAAACTACAAAACAGAAAAGGAAGAGATTGAGCTGATAAATAATAAGTTGGAAATGGAAATAATGGAAAAGAATGAAGAGATAAAGATATTAAAGGAAATGGAATCAGAAAGAATTGAAGCAATTAATAATCTAAAAGTTCTGAATAAGTCACTTAATAGAAAGCTAGAAAGCACCTATAGAATATACAATAGAATATATAAGAAACAAGAAGATGTAGAAGACGACTCTAAAACAGAGGAGACCACTAGTTCTTTAATATCCCCTGAGAGCATAAATTATTAATAAATTATGTATTTATGAATTATAATATCCTCAAACTGGTTTTTAGATTTAATATATAACCCGAAATATATTTGTTCCATTTAGGTCTTTTTATACTCTGTAAATAACATTTTTATTATATTTATCGTTATTTATTGTCAAAAATAGCAGTTGTATAATATATTAAGTATCTACATGGCTTGGTGTGTTGTTATAGAAATATCTATGTTATAGTATTTTAGTTCTTAGTGTATAGAAAGCCCATCACTATAAAAACAGGAGTAAATATATATTCTAGAGTGTTATAGAAGTACTGACAGAAATAATTTATTCTTAATTTTTTTGTATACCATGCTTTCTACAATAACATACACCAATTCTAGTATAATTATTCTAAATGAGAAAGTATTAAATATATACAAGAACGGAGAGCACAGTCAAATACAACTGCAAAGCAGAGGAGTATTGGTGTATGATAAGTATGCAATAACAGAAAACAAAGATATACTTGAAATACACAACAATACAGTTGAAGTTATTGGAAAAACACACAAAATTCCAACGAAGATCACAGTTGACAATGGCTCTATGTACATTGCAGATAAGTCTGGCTCTGTATATAGGCTAGAAAGCCTAGAGAATCTATCTAAAACCCCATCTGAATGCATACCAACCCATTTATTTGGATCTATTTCTATGATAACAGATATTATTGTTAAGGATGGATTGGTTATTACCGCTGACAAGGATAACAAGATACGTATTACAGAAGGTCAATATCCACATAGAATACAAAAATTCATCCAAGTGCACAGCAAGTCACTTATATCCATGGCTATTGCAGGAGAATATTTGGTATCTGGTGGGTATGATTGGTATGTTTCATTGTATAATTTTAAATCTAAGAAAACCTTTATTTTTGACCTGATAACCCATAAAACCCAAGATTTAGGAGATATCTTCCCTGGTGTAGATACTCCTGAAAGCATATCAAACATTAACCTAGAGTGTGAAAGCAGAGTAAAAAAAATTCTTGCATACGGCGAAACAGTTGTTATATTAAAAGCAGAAAGCCTTCTTTTAGCAGACCTATCTAAGTTAACCAATGATGGAGATATACCCTGCGCCGAAATGCTCAGCTTATCTGGAAAGCCATTTGTTGATGGCATTTCTATGAAAGAAGGATATGCTGTATTAGATGAGGAAGGCACATTATTTACATTTTCCCCAGAAAACCCAGTACTGATGAAAATACTGCAGGTTCCAAACTATACACATAAAATCGATATTTCGATTGCTAATAAGTACTTGGAGTAGAGTAAGTGAATAAATAGACCTTTATTTTATGCCAATAATCCAATGTTTGCCCTTTTCTACTATAGTGCACATAGAACTGTGTAATATAGTTTATATACTTGTTGACATATGCCGTTTGAATAGCTTTTATTCTTTGCTAGATCTGCTCTTGGACATACATACTCCGGCAGCTATGGCTGCCCCTACGCCAACACCTGCTAACACTAAAAACATCGTAATTGTGCTTTGAGATATTCCTTTTTTAAAGAAGTGTCCTATTTTTTTATCTAATTTTTTGCTTTTAGAAATTAGACCCATCATTTTATCTTCTCCTAATATTGCAGAGGGGTTTCCTAAATTAAAAATAGGTTTTGCATTCTCTCTTTCCCTAATTATATCAATTACTGCTAAGAAAAACACGTATGGTGTGTACAGCTCTGATTGTAGTAAGTACGAATATATATATACCAAATCATCATAGGCAAATATCCTTGAAAACCAAAGCGCTGTATGAGACAGCTCAACAAATATTCCTTTTATCTCCTCTAAGTCAATTGGCTTAGTTATATAATACCCATCCATTTTTCGTAGTATTAGCTCATAGCGAAGTGCTAGCGCATAGCTGTCTTTTAAATACATATATAGAAAGTTTTCATAAATAACCATACAGTGCTTTTCAATAACAGAGTACTCAATATCTTTGTTTGCAGATACTTCTGTGTATATTATAGGAATTAAAAAATCCAGAATTTCTTGGTAGTATTCATCTATACTATATAACTTGGCTGCAAGCCTTTTTAAATAAACAACCGGAGTGCTAGTTTTATCTATTTCATGTGATCCTGGTCCATTTGGGTTTGGCACACAAAACCGAAGCCTCTGGATGTCTCTATCAATTGTTTCTTCAAACTCACTTAAGTTGTCTATTTCCTTTGGAAACTTCTTTATTAGAAAAGACTCCTCTTGGTGGCTGTCCATAAATCTAGTAATTTCTTGGAACAATAGTTGCACTGTTTTAGCTACTTTCATAGAAATAAAGAATGAAAACATTTTTTACTATGCTAAATATAATTGACCTATTCCCCATTTAGAAATGGACCAATTAGATATACACCATATAGATTTTTATTTATTTAATTGGTCTCTTCATTTTTCACTAAAAGTAGGTTGTAGTATAGTCTGTTCTATTATTTTTCATAAGAATAACTGTATACGCATTGAGCTGTTAAATCATATTGCTATTGTCGGCCAAACATACACATGTTACTATAAATACACTGCGCACTAATTGTTAATACTATCTTAAATATATCTACTATATTTACTTTTAATGGATTAATTGGTTAATAATATCTGCTATTTTTTTATAAATTACTTTTATTGGTTTTAGTGAGTATTGTTCTTTTTCTTTTTTTCCTTTTCTTATTTATATATTTAATAATGCGTTTAGTGCAACATAGTATCATATTAAATAGTATTTATTTGGTAATAAATATTTTTTGGTAGTTATTAATCATATGGTGCCTATTAAATACATTATAATATTTCTTAATCTGGCTTTTTCGAGTTATAATATTATGTGTGGCAGTGTTTAATTAAGCTGTATTGATTAACTGATATTTAAAGTATATATTTAGACAATATCTCCCATATTAGTAAAAAAGCGAAATTCACTCATTTTTATATCAGACTATTTTTATTAGTTATTTTAGACAGGATAATGTGTTTTTGTATGTAATTTTATATAGAATGCCGGTTGTGCTAATAATCAGTAAGACTTTTACTACGCGTTGTCTGTAGTCTTTGTGGGTTTGGATTGGTTTTATGTTATTCTGTGTATGGTGGATTAATTAAATTGTTCTCTTACTAAATATTTCAATTTGCAGAATAAAAAGTGTTCTCTTTTTCTATAAATATTTTATTAAATAGAGTTTATTTCTAAGAGAAGTAGAAATAATAGCAAATGAATATATTTACTAAAATTAAAATTATTTAATTATTACATAATACAAGAAAATATTTAAACAATGATTAAGAAACACAGCAGTCACCATATTCACATACCAGTAGAATATATCAATTAAGAATTGCTAGATAACTAATTATATTTCAAAAATTAAATGAACTATTTTTATTGAATTAGTATAGTATGGTGTATTTGGTTTAATTTCAAAAGTCAAGAATGTATCTATAGTATAGTATTATATTCAAAGATATTAAAATAGCTTTTTATTTATGAAGCAGAACTAAATAATCATTAAGAAATTAACTAGAAACAGTATATTGAGACTATTGCAGTGGGATAGTAGTGATGTAAAAACAAACACTAATATGTATACTATAGTATTATAAATAGAACAATTAGGCAGCACATGTAATAAACAAGTAGTTGTAGCTAAAGTATTTTCTTAGTTCGTGATTTTCGTGATTTTCGCGATTTCTTTGAGTTTAGAGTCATTTTGATGTTTTTTTGATGTTTTTCAGTTATTGTAAACGTAATTTTTGTGTGATAGGGTAGGTTTTAATTAAAGCACTTAAAATATCATAATGAATGCCATATTTGCATCCATTGTAATTATTGTCTCTTATAGATATAATTCCTTCATCACTTTGTCTAATTTCTTGTAGTTTACTATTTTTAATAGCATTTGAAATGTCTTTTAGAATGAATTTCTGGTTATAGTACTTTTTATAGAGTTTTTTCTTTGAAATGGGATCCATTATTTCATCTTTTGTATTCATATCCACCAAATACGCATTCATTTTTTTCAAAAGATGTTTCATAGTAAGACAAAAAATAGCGCTGATTTTATAGTCAATATCAGTTCGGCTTTTATATATACAGTGACCATATAGTGCTGTGTTCATAGAAGGGTTTTTACGCTGTAGCATGTCAATGAAAGAAGAGTGGGCAGGTTGACTAATAACACCCATGCACGTTCTTTCGTCTCGTATTCTGCTGTCAAATTTGTATGTTGTATACTCATATACACTATTATAAATCCATGTATTCCAAGTTATATTTATATTTGAAGCATTCTCATCTATTTCCTGTTGAGTATTCATGCAGTAGCACTGTGGGTCTTCATAGAAGTCTGTTGAATTTCGTATAAAGAAGTCACTGTAATAGTGCTTAATTGCATAATTCAGATCACTTTCTTTCATATGTCTTTCAACTATTGACAATCTTGAATCATTTGTCTGTGGGTCAGAGGAACTTGAATTAGTCTTAAAAGGAGGAGGAATATAAATCTCTGTGTAGTCAATTGGCACTAAATCTTTATATTTATGCAATTTAAATGCATTATAATTAATACTATTCTTGTCATAAGGTCCAAGCACAGTGCCGGAAACCATAATCTTAGGAAGAAATAGTGGGATTCTTATCTTGCCTATATTATCATCCTTAACATTACTTTTTACTTCAGATGAGTAGACAAACTGTGCAAAACAGAACTCAGTTTTATAGATGTTTTCTTTTATGTAATAGAATACCACATTACAGTTTTCATTTTCTATTATCTGTATTGTTTTGTTTAAATCAGATTCCTCAGTTATTAACGACCAAGTTTTATCCTTTCTACTGTATTTGAATGGATGCACATTCCCAAACTTATTAATGTTTATGTTATTTCCTATGTTGAAGGTTTTTTTTAAATAAGTTATTATGTCTTTAATTGTATGAAACTGATAGTTCAGAATTTTACCATTTTTTTGTCTATGTATGTAGTAGGGAAGATGAACTATTGTAACCGTATGCCAATCATTATCTACGAATTGCACATGATAATGATCTTTTATGCTTAGTAATGTGATATTTTCAGAAAATATGTTAGTGTATTTTATATCATCTACGTTAATAGAAAAAACAAGGCCCGTATTTTCTATTTTATTTAAGCAGCTTATTGTTGCAATATATTTAAAAAATTTTTGAGCCTTCAAACTATATTTTCCTAGTAGTTTATTATGTGATCGATTTTCATATATATTATTTATATGAATCAGTCGTGTTCTATTTATAATAGATCTTTTTTGTTTCATTGTTAATTTATATGTCATTCCATGATATTTATAAAAAATACTAACTATAGTATATACAAAATTATATACTTCTATTACATTAGAATCTCCTATTAAATTCTCACTATTCTTATACAATTTAATTTGTTTAATTTTTTTGTATGCTTTTTTTGCAGATGTTTTATTTTTCTGTGCAGTATGTATAAGATATGTTATAATGCATTTTAAATCTAGTAGCTGTTCAATTTTTAAATCATCTGCAGAGTCCACTATATTTTTACTCTTATTTTTTTTGTCTCTATCCTTTATTTCTTTTTCAAGTTTACTGAAAAAATTATCAACTATATCCGCTGGCATTTTGTAGAAGTCTTCGTATACTTCTGGTATTAAAAGAATAGCATTTAACGTTTTTTTAAGTTGTATATCCTTTTTTTTCCCTTTTATAGCCATTTGACTATTTATACCACTGCAGCAGCAGTACAAATTTACTTCTTTATTTATCCAAATATCACCAAGAGTTTCTCTTTTCTTATTAGCATTT